>OOIL02002239.1:1670492-1695989 GCA_900332095.2 Cuscuta campestris
GTTAACTCTTCGATTGGGACGGGTCAAAAATTGACCGGTCACTTCCACTAAAAAAGTGACCGGTCACATTTTGGGCGATAGCCATTTCGCCACTTAATGTTGCGAAGGATATTCCAGAGGACCAAAGAGATGGGTTGAACTCAAGAAATGACCGGGTAACCTTTGAGGAAAGGTGACCGGTCATGTTGCGCTACTTGAGAAGGGCAATCAACATCAGAGACTAGAGGACACCCCGCCGCTCATCCATCACGAGGCAAACAGTGAAGGGAATGATTGGCGTTTTGCAGGATTGATTGGATTGAGAATATCCATGTTAGTTTTTGATTGAACAGTGCATGTCTTGGCTTAT
Source organism: Cuscuta campestris (assembly GCA_900332095.2). Lineage (NCBI taxonomy): Eukaryota > Viridiplantae > Streptophyta > Magnoliopsida > Solanales > Convolvulaceae > Cuscuta > Cuscuta campestris. The sequence goes on from OOIL02002239.1 coordinate 1,670,842, forward strand.
AGTTGCTATATTCATTGATTGAATAGTAAATTGATTATGTACAGTGACCTTCCTTCGGGTTTCCCATTTTGTCCATGGATGAACAGGGGAAGGTCACAAATCCTCCTCTATAAATATGATGATATTGGATAGAGGAGGGGATCCATCCTTTCTCTCACTAAAAAACTAGTACACTCTTAAGACAGAGTAAGAAATATATTTCGGACTGAGGAGATTTACCCGGTCTAGGTCATAATTTGTGTTCTTGTTGTGTGTTTTATATTACGGGTCGAGTGTCCAGGTCAAATCCGGTCAACCCACCCAGCTATATTTACACCATCACCGTACATTATAAATGGCTTGTTTGGAAATAGCGTTAGAGATTAGCGTCAATGTTTTGGATAAAATTTTAACGATGCAAATTACAAACATGCACAAAGAAGGGGCATTCCGAGAATTGAACTCGGGACCTCTCGCACCCTAAGCGAGAATCATTCCACTAGACCAAATGCCCTAGATATCAATTGACACTTAAATAAAAGTACACTAGTATCACACCCGCGCGTTGCACGACTCATATTTACGTTACTAAATTAAAATTATTTTTCAATGGCACTGATTTAAAAGTGCATTTGAAAGAAACTAATTACGAAAATCCTTGCAAATGATCGTATTTATACTATGAAAAGTTTTTGGCTTATTCTATTTTCCTTTTTTAGAATTTTTTTAAAAATTACAATGTAGTATTTTCGGCCAAATTACACGGTTGGTGTTACTTATCATTTCAACATTACTTTGTTAACTTAAATTTTTAATTATCAACATGTATTTATGATTCTTTCTTACCAAACCGTAAATAAGAAAAACACTTTATTTAAAATATCTATAAAGTATAAATGGAAATACAACTGTAATTTTAATTTGGATACTTTAAGGTAGGAGAATATTTTCTTGTTCAAGGCAACATTTTCAATTTTTTTAAAGACAGTAATTTTTTACCTTATTTAAAATACGTATAAAGTAAAAAAAGGAAACATAATTAGTTTTTAATCGGTTTTTGGTGTTTTTCTTACCACTTCAACATTCTATTTTTACCTTAAATTTTTAATTATCAACGTGTATTTATGATTCTTTCTTACCAAAATCGTGCATAAATAAATCACTTTATTTAAAATAACTAAAAAGTATAAATGCAAACACAACTGTGATTTTAATTTCGATACTTTAAGGTATGAGATTTTTTTCCAAGGCAATGCTTTCATGTTTTTTCAAAGACGGTAATTTTTTATACATGATAATCACATAAAAGGAACCTGCCTTTTTTATATTATTATTATTACGTTGCTTATAATGAAATTGCCTTATTCAAAATGCATACAAATTAAAAACAAAAACACAAATATTTTTTGATCGATATTTTTTCACACTGTCATTTCAATTTCCAAACTTTTAAATTTCATTCATAATATATAATATTGGACCAAAAAATATTTGGTATGAGAATACTTTTATTGTCACGGTATCATAAAAAGTAATATTTATACTTTTTGTAAAAGGGCAATTAACAGTTATACTTTTTATCCTCCGTGTTAATTATAGTTTTTATAACACGGTACCATAATTAATATACTTTTTATAACACGGTGTTAAAATTTTTAAGGTATGAAATTACCATATCAATAAATAATATATTACATGGGTAATTTAATTACCATAGTTACCTTTTACTCGGCATTTTAATTTATTACAGATTAAATGCCCTTTTACAAAAAGTATAAATATTACTTTTTATGATACCGTGTGAATAAAAGTATTCTCATACCAAACAATTATACTTTTTATCCTCCGTGTTAATTATACTTTTTATAACACGTACGGTACCATAATTAATATACCTTTTATAACATGGTATTAAAAAATTTAAGGTATGGAATTACCATATTAATAAATAATACTCCTTCCGTCCCTAAATAGATTGCAATTTTTTTCTCTCTCCTCTCGATAACTTTTGTTTGTTTACGCGATTTCATTAAGTATTTGATAAAATAAAATATTCTTGTCACCTCTTGTTTTGCAGAACTTTTGACGTAGTTTTCTAATATGTAATTTTTATATCTTATTGATATAGCAATTTGTAAATAAAATTATTTCAAAAAGTATGAAATTTTACTCCGTAACCCGCAATTTGTAATCAAATTGGGGACGGAGGGAGTATATTACATGGGTAATTTAATTACCATAATTACCTTTTACTCGACATTTTAATTTATTACACACGGTGCATTATAATTCATAAATATTTATTACCTTATATACGCCACTATTGGATTTAACACTTACCTATTTATGTTGAGCGCTTACCTTTTGTGATTGAACACCATTTAGGCTAGAAATTGCAAAGGAGAATTCCCCTCTCTTTTAAATATAGTATAGTTGTGCCATTCTAAAACTGTTTTTCTAGGTACTATTTGCACGGTCAAACTTTATTTATTTTTTTATTATTTTAATTTCTATTACCTATAATTTTGTAGCATCATATCTTTTTTAGTTTTAAACTTATAATCAAATAAGTTTATTTTAAAATAAAATCGATCAAATAAGTTTAATTAAAAATAGAACTATATTACCTATAATTTTGTAGCATCAATTTTGTCGAACGTCGACGACACACCCATGATTATATACTAATGTTTGTATTAAAGAGCATAAATAATATAATATAATGTCGATGAGGGTATATGTTTTTCTCAACACGACATTTATCACTATTTATACACAAAAACTGAAAAGGGAAATAATTGTTTTTTAAATAAATATCATCGCATTTAGGAAAATGCTAGAGTCACAAACATATAGTTCACATATTTCACAAACTCGCCTTTTGTGGATTTCAAATTAAAATATCTTTTATTATTTGAGTGCATCTTATTTCTAGGAAAGTGTTAAAAAGATAAGTTTGTGAATTTTGTGAAATGTTTGTTTGTGACTCTAACATTACTCTCGCATTTAACTATGTAGTTAGGTTCGGAAATTTAGTTTACAAAATTAGAGGACATATTACTTTGTATGTATAACTAATTAATTTCTTTTATATTTAAATCATAATTTAAATTTAAATTATTGGAATGTGTGTCTACGCAATTGACCCAAATAAAGAAACCAACCATTTTTATTCATACACATTAAACACTAAAAGCCATAAATCCTTTTTTTATTAATGTAATTTTTTAAAATTGTACTATGTAGGTATAATCAATAAATTTTTCTTTATATTTAAATCGTAATTTAAAAAATTATTACTACGCAATTCACTTTCTAAAAAGAAAACTAACCTTTTTTTATTCCTACGCATTAAATACATGATTTTATTTAATTTCTAATTTAAATCAGTATAACCTAAAAGTCTTACCGTGTTACCATTTTTAATTAAATACCATAAAAGTCTTACCTTTTTAATCGTGTGCATTTGGGCGGGAATTCCATGGAGCCATTTTCCCCTGCTTTTAAGAATAGATTTTTTAAACAATAGTATAGTATGTAGATTATATTTCCTCCGTTCTCAAGTCAGTTAAATATTTATTATTCATATCGTCAAATTTTATTCATTTTGTCACATATTATTTCGCAGAGCTTTTGATGTTACTTTTTAATATATATTTTTTAAATTCCGTTCAAATTCTCAAATGAATTTTGTTGAAAATAAATTCAGTCTAACGTCGTATACTGAAACAATCGATTTGATTTAGGACAAATAAAGTATATAAGTCTTTGCATAACATATATTATTTAAAACAAACGATTTTTAAATATAGATTTGTTTAATTATTCTAAATCTTAAATAAATATGCTAACTATGCTAGGTGTACCTCAAATATTATTGTATCCCAAAATATATCCTGAAGATTTGCACTGATATTTTGATAACTTTCGTTGACACAAAATATTAGCGCGATTATAAAAATTATTTACTAACATTTTGTATCAATGTAAATCATGAATCTCAGACTTACATTGATACAAAATGTAAGTGTAAACCTTTGAGCTACATTTTGAGGTAGATGTAAATTTACTCAATCATATATATTAATATCCCGTTTTAATAAAATTACAATTTTTTTTATTATATATCAAATTATTCATTAAATATACAAACAGACAAAAGTTAACATAAATTTGGAATTGTGCAATAGATTTTAGGACGGAAAGAGTACATAAAATAAAATATAATGGTGTGTTTGGTTGGGAGAAAAATATTTTCCGAGAAGGTATTTTTTGGGGGAAGATGATTTCTAATAAAAATTATTTTTTCCCTCACATTTTCCATTGTTTGATAGAAAAAAAATATTTTTTAAAAATTGTTAAAACTTCAAAATTGATATTTAAAAATATATTTTAAAGCTAATTTTAAACTTTTTTAACGGCATGAGCGGGCAACATAGGATGAAGGTATTGGTACATGATATAGAGAAAGCGGCAGGGGCAAAAAATTCTACAGAGTAGTTTGTAAGTGACAGAAGACGTGGGGTAGACCGGATAGGGGATTGAGGTGGGTGGGATGGGGGTAGACATGCAAGGTTGTTAGGGGGAGTGTGGAGGGGACAAGAAGGTAGGAGGTGACGAGGGGTAACAGTGTCACGACAGAGTTTGATCAAAGGGTTCATTGTAGATAATGGCGATTAAAGGTGGGGCGTGACTGCGTGAGGGGTTGGGGCATTGAGATGGGGGACGTATGTGAGGCATGAGTGGTTGATAGTGGCAATGACGAGAGATGCGAGTGAGAATTTTTCTTTGAAAGCAAGTGAAAATTATTTTTTTATAGATGAGAGAAAATACTTTCTTAAATTATTTAAAAAATGAAATCAATTTTTTTCAAGAAAAAACTTTCCTCAGAATCCCCAAATAAAGTTCTCAAAACAAAAAAAAACCGTGGAAAATAAATTAAAAGGGCACTCAAAAGGGGAAAAACAAGACGTAAAAGGGAACTCAAAAACTGAAAAAGTTCTGGGGGCATTCCGAGAATTGAACTCGGGACCTCTCGCACCCTAAGCGAGAATCATACCACTAGAACAAATGCCCTTGATGGAAGACAGTTCCCTTTTCGATTAGTAATCTAATACTCCCTCCGTCCACAAAAAAATTTTACGTTCACTATTCACATGGTCAAACTCTATTCACTTTGTTGGCCTATTTTCGTCACTCATTTGATAAAATAATATAGTCATGTCACCTCTAGTTTTGTAGATCTTTTGATATAGTTTTTTAATATGTAATTTTTATTTTTCAATTATACACCATTTTTCATATAAAATGATTTGAAAATAACTTCAGTCAAACATTGTAACGCGTAATATAAAGTTTATTTGTGGACGGAGGGAGTACATGAGATCGAGCTTGTTAATGCATTCAAAACAGGTACCACTGGAGGTCCGGAGCCACTAGAGTTTTATGGCCGGTTCTACGAATCAAAATTTCTAGGCAACAATGCATGCTACACTTTATGGTGACATAATCGTTATTACTCAACCAATTGTGTCTTTTGTTTATAAATTTTCCGTTATGTTACGTTCACCTCGTCTAAATTGATTAACTCTGATCTGATTGTAGTTATTTTAAAGTAATTTTTAATCTAATATGATCTAATCTGATTAAATCTGATCTAGTCAGATTTTAGTAAAAATTAGTTGAAAAAACAAGGTGAATGGAGCCAACCGTTCATTAAAAGTAAAAAAACAATCATTATTAAAAATTATAACATATCTTTTCAAATTTTGTTTGACACATGCTTTTTTAATAAATCAACAATAGCAATACTAATTCAAATCGCAATGCAACGTCTCATATATAAATGAAGGTCAATAACACAACCCAAACAATCAAACTTAGAATTAGATGCTCGAACAAGTATAGGAGCAATTTGATTTGTTGATCCCTTAACAACTGACAATGTAAAAAAATCAAAGTGTCGCACCACTATTTTACAGTCATAACCAATCCATGTAAAATAAGAAAAAAGTTCTCTCCACCATCTTGGATTGCCTAGAAAACGTCCTCGCTATCAATCTCCACCACAAGTTCGTGTTGCCTAAATGCAGTTCTCAACCACTTCAGCGCCTCCCGAAGTCCATTTGCTTCGCCCATCTAAGCATCCTCTAATCGACCAACGCTATCTCAGCTTGCAGGTTGAAACTCACATCAACTTTATATACGAGACCACAACCCTTCGGAGTTTGCCATGTAGCCATGCACCCACCGGTTGAACATTCATCGTTCCTTCGCACAGTGTCCCGAGCCATTAGCCATTCTTGTAACTTATTCATGTGGGCCTTGCACAACTCCTAAATCGAAACATCTTCTCTTCTAAGATTGCAACATTATTCTTCTACATAAAAGAAAAAAATAATACTCTGTATTACTTCTCAAGATTTCGGAATGAAAAGAGTATCAATGCATGTCTAATTCACTATGATATTCGCATGCATTTTAAATTTAGAAAATGAGAAAAACTTATTTGTAACTAAAACACCATCATATATAAAGAATAAGACATCCAATAGTGTTTAAATCAAATAAAACTTATAATGTCAAATAAAATTAAAGCTTAATTTCAAAAAACATTGGGAAAATCAAAACATTCATTGGGAAACTGTTCGTCTCATAAGTTTCTTCTCATTTTGACTTAACAGGAGGCTTGGGAAACTGTTCGTCTAGGGGGTTAGTTTGGAATCTCGTAGGAGACTTGGGTCATTTTATGATATTGAGCTTATTGTCACAAGAATCGATCAGCTACAAAATTATGATCGGATCATTTTTAAAGACCTGTGCAAACTTTAAAGGTGTGTATTTTTTTGATTCCATTAAAAGTCATGCTAGGGTGTCCCAAATGATTGCTTCTATAAGTGCATCTAAGCTTTACACAAATGGCACAGATGATAATCATTTGTGCGATACAAATGATGATCATTTGTGCGAAACTTGAGTGCGTCATTCTTTTAATTAGTATCGTCTCTATTATAATTTAATATATATTCTTACACACTTTTTCTGTCTAATTGTATTATCATTATAAGCTACTACGTAATTTTAAATAGCGAAAATTAACTTTGGTAATGCTAAATATAAACGCTAACGTTAAGTAACTTTTTACTCAGAACCTATTTTACAATAACACTAAAGGTTAAAATTAACATTTAAAAAAATAATTAAAGAAAAAACATTTAAGTTTAATATTTTTCAAAATCAGTCCATAATTTACAAACATTAATGCTAATTAAAGTCTTTTGCGAAACAAATAGGGCCGGGGAAAGACTTTTGCTCCATGAACAAGAGAAGCATTGCAATTGTACTTTTTATTTACTCCGTATATCTCTTCATCTCCCTCTCTATCTTATAAATCTCTGATCTCACCTCTACAGCGATTCTTTCGGGACCCTAGAGAAGGAAGAAGAAATCAAGAAACCCATCTCTCTTTCTCTCTTCTTTCTCGCTCTAAACCCTCTTCTCCCATGGCTTCACCTTCACCGTCCCAGGCCAGCCTTCTTCTCCAGAAACAACTAAGAGGTAACGCGATTCCCACCCGTTTTTCTTTCCGATTCTCGATGGCGATTTGAGTTTCCGATTTCTTGCTGTTTGATTTTATGCGGAGATCGTTGTTTCCCTTGCAGATCTCTGCAAAAACCCCGTCGATGGGTTCTCGGCTGGCTTGGTGGACGAGAACAACCTCTTTGAATGGAGCGTGACGATTATTGGGCCTCCTGATACTTTATAGTGAGTTTTCCCAAATCAAGTTTCAATTTATGGAATTTATGAGATCGGTTAGCGCAATTGAATTGGTTTTGTGGGTGGGTTTTGTCTCTGTGGATGCATTGGTGGGTCGGGCTCTTTAGTTCGTGACTTCTTATGGTGTTTGGAGTTCAATTGGGGCTGATTTGGGTCATCTTGACAGTGTTCTGTAATATAAGTTCTTGATTGATATCGGTTCTTGTTTATAGAGTTAGGGTTTTTGATATGCTATGTAATTTCACCCAATAACAATGTATTATAATCTATTACTTGCTTGTTTTGCAATATTCTCTTCCATCTACCAAGAGTGAATGTGTGGGGTTCATTCTATTCATTGCACTTGGAAATTGTGGTCTATATATATGAAGAATAATGTGTAATTGTAAGTTTTATTGATGTTGTGAATGCAGTGAAGGGGGATTTTTCAATGCCATTATGAGTTTTCCTCAAAATTACCCAAATAGTCCTCCTGGAGTGAGATTTACCTCAGAGCTGTGGCATCCCAATGGTTTGTAACCTACAATTCACATTATGATTGTCAAGTTTACAATCATCACTACGGTAATTTTTTTCATCTTTGGTGGTGTACAGTATATGCCGACGGGAAGGTTTGCATTTCAATTCTTCACCCACCCGGTGATGATCCGAATGGTTACGAGCTTGCTAGTGAGCGTTGGTCACCTGTTCATACGGTATGACCAGAGTTCAAAAGATGTCTTCTCTTGTTGCTTCAACATAAATACTCAATTTATCTTTTATTTAACCGAGCAGCAGGATTGTCGGAATATTTTGGGAAAAAATGTGACTGACTATGTGGAATTTGCATATCTTTCAATTTTCATATGTATTGCTTCAAAGTTCAAATTAATCATGATCATATTCTAGTCTATAACTAGATCTTCATTTCAATTAATTTCGTGCGAGATTATCAATTGTAATGCAAATGACAAAATAAAAATTGCATATTATTTCCTTTTTAATGCACTACTTTATTTGATTTACATGTGTATTGTGCAAAAGATGCTAACTTTATATTCGCATACGTAGTATTTCCTATAACCATCTCTCTCTCATTGCTTTATGTAAGTTTGATTATCTGGTCTAGTTTAAGCATTTGCCCTTTCATGATACCTCTTAATACAAAAGGTTTCTGCATGATGGAGACACGAGTTTGCTGGGGGGGGGGTCTTCTGTCCTTTCTTATTTGTGCTCTGTTTAGTTTTCAAGTTAAGGAATTTAATGGTTTCTTGTCTTTACATACATTCTTGTGACTGTTTGTGTATTAATATACATTCTGCATTTATTATCTTATTTATTCCATCGTGACCAAGGGTATTTTATCGCAGGTTGAGAGTATTGTTTTGAGTATAATTTCCATGCTTTCTAGCCCTAATGATGAGTCCCCTGCCAATGTTGAAGCTGCTGTAAGTCTTATTATGCTTTCCTTAATATTTTTTTTCCAATCATTTTCTTTATGTGAATCAGTTAAATACTGCAATAGCTTTGAGTATATAAGAAAGGTTTCTAAGTGTCGCAAAGTTCGTCATGACTTTGAAGTTCTTTTGTAACCTTTTTTTGTAGACAAATGGACTAAATTCCAAACTATTAAGAACCATATACTTGAGTCACTTGACACTTAACTACATAAGTCATATCTTCACCCCAAGTACTGAGTTTTGAATGGAAACAACTTTACAGATCCATTGGTTCCCCCTTTTCCAACTACAGATATTACTTAAACCGTTGATTTAACAATATATTTTCCCTGTGTGTGTGTGTGTGTACAGAAAGAATGGAGAGAGAATCGGGATGAATTCAGGAAAAAGGTGAGCCGTTGTGTAAGGAAGTCACAAGAAATGATGTAATAGTCTTTACGAAGTTCAAATTCTTGCTCCAAGAACCACCACCGCTGATATGGCTAAGTGAGAGGAATTGTCTTACTATGTCTCCTCCGTTGATCGAAGATGACACCCTATGATGTAGAATTGCTGTCGGGCCGCATTGGGTTTTTAGTTTTCTTCACATTTTGTGGGCACACTTTTAAAGGTCAGCTTCCTTTTTAAAAAAATTCTGAAAAGTTTTGCAACTTCTTTTTTCTTCTTTTTTGAGTTGATGGTGATGGTGAATGATGATGGAACTGTGTGATTGCTGTTATATTTTGTACCTCATATCCTGTTAGAATTTTGTACTTTAATCAAGGAGGTGCATTTGGTCATTTCTTTCTTATATTTGTTGCTATCTTGTGCACATCATTAGTGTGAATGGCTTGTGCAGTTAGGGTTCATTTTCTTTTATAGTGCTTCACTACTCATTTTAACTACTCTTTTTTTTTTATTTATTTTCAACAGTTTTTTTTAAAAATTCGCCAAGCTAAAACACCACAATTAATTACTTTCCTAACATAGAGTATTTATGGGTCTCGAGATTAAAATTTGAAGAATATATGTAAATGTTGTCTTTTGGAAGTTCACTTCAGCAATTTTAATGATTTAAAACTAGCATACTTCTTTTAAACCAATGAAATCTATAAATTACTTCAATGTGATGCAGTACTTGAACTACTGACATACTTCGTATCATATTCTAAACTCAGATTTCAAAACAACCTAATGTACTAATGCAGGCTATGGTCAGTTTTTTTTAACTTTCTTCTTTACAAAAACCATAGTGGCATAGGGTCCCACGACATTGGGACCCCATGTCATGTGCGATCCGAGGCTGTTACGGTGTTTTATTCATAAAATTAATATATCCTATCTCTAATCCCCGGTAAATTCCCATTCTGCCACGACCCGAACACCCCCCTCAATTGCACATTTGCATCCTTAATTTAATTTTGACTTTGAGGTCAATTTTGACTAACTCCAGGGGGTGGGGTTTCAATGTTGTGAGAATCCTTTTGTTTTACTATATACAAAACAATGTTTCTTTCATGAGGCAATTTTAAATCTTACTCCAACTAATGTGTAAAGAAAATCACTCTAAACTCCATAGTTGTAGTTTGTGCGGATTCAATGACCATATTGGTTCTGGTCCAATTTGCAATGGAGCAAATGTTTCTAGCTTGATTTTTTTAGTGGAAATGGAAATGAAAAAGAGAAGCGATCACAGTGGGATTTGAACCCACGACCTTTAGATTCGGAGTCTAACGCGATATCCACTCCGCTATGCGATCACATTGTCATTGTCTTCCACTGCATTTCATAATAGACCCCATTGAAGCAAAATAGACATTGGTTATTGCTCAAGTTAGAAAGTATTCCACATCAAAAATGTGAGAGAAAAAGTACTCGTATATATAAGCTTCAGAGTTGAACAAAGAAGGAATCCAATTGATTCCTTAATTCTTAGTTCAATTAAAGAGCATATATACTCATCATATTCTTCTCAATTTTCTGATTATGATACTCTTTAACAAAAAAACAAAGCAATCAAACAAAACCGATGCTCAACCCCTTCACGGACAAATATGAACTTGTTGTAACTTTGATTCTTAACCTTGATGCATAATATAATGGTGATCTTTTGACACCTTTTTGTCATTATCAAAATCTAAAAGACAATGGGCAAAAGACATTGCAAATATATATATTCATGATAAGACATTGTCCAACCGTAGGAACCGTCAATTTTTTCCAATGTCATAAGAACCGGCCTCATGAATTATTGTGGTTATCATCTACGGGAATATGAGGGCAACTGTGGTGGATTTTAACATTATCCGTTCGTGTGGGTACTACGAGGAGTATCGAGATCCAAGAATGTTAAGGGTACATTAGGATTTTGACACCAATTTTTTTGTAGTTACACACAAATAAACTACATGCGTGTGCACAAACAGTTGTTCGCTATGTTTCTCTGTATCCCTACCACAACTCAATTGAGATTATGAAGAGGTAAATATTTTAGTTTTGTCCCTCCACTCTAACAATCATTTTTTGCAAAAAAAATGTTTCATACTAGCCACGAAAACCAAAAATAGTAAATTTGTATAATTAAAAATAATACTCAAAAGACGAAAATACTTCATATGACACATAGAAAATATTCCAAAAGTAGAAAGTGAAAGTAATCATAGTTTTCAAATAAAAAAGAATGTAATCTTTTTATAGATTGGTGGGAGTAAGTAATAATATGTATAGTCAAGACAAATTATGATTATTTTTTATTTAAAAAGTAAAATTGTATTGAAAATGAAAATGTGGGTTTTTTTCATCAAAAAGAGGATTAATAATTGTATTTTTTTACAATATTTTTTTTTAAAAATTAAGGCCATACTCGTATAGGGAATATTTTTCTTGGAGAAAAAGAAACAAAAAAATTGACAAACAATTTTTATTGCGTAATACTCCACTATTTCTCTTGGAGAAAAAGAAACCAAAAAAGAAAGAAAAAAAGGCTACAGCTGTCTGAGACTATATTCCTATTCCTATCATCTATCAAAAGAAAAAGAAAAAATACGGAGTAATCTATATATTCCATTTCTATATCCTTCTCGCCACACGCTCAGCGTCACCGTCTCTTTCATAGCAAAATGCCCGGCGCTTCAGCATCCGGCGGCCGCACCAGCGTCCGTGTAGTGGTCGTCGGCGACCGCGCAACCGGGAAGTCCAGTCTAATCGCGGCGGCTGCTTCCGATTCCTTCCCGGAGAATGTTCAGCCGGTGCTTCCTCCCACTCGCCTACCTGGAGATCTCTTTGCGGAGAACGTTCCGGTTACGATCATCGATACATCATCGAGGTCATTTGAGATGCGCACTGTTGTCGTTTTATTAGGTAATGCTTCTGTGTGTGGCCTTTGCTGATGATTGATTGTATTCGATGAAATTTGCGATCCAGTTTGGAAAGCAGAGGCAGGCTCGCGGAGGAATTGAAGCGAGCCGATTCAGTAGTATTGACCTATGCGTGCGATCAACCCTCCTCTATGAATCGCTTGGGCTCTTTCTGGCTTCAGGAGTTTCGTCGCCTGGAGGTTTATTTACATATCAATTTTGATGCATCTTCTTCATATTTTCAGAATATATGGATTTTTCAATGCATTACCGTTTTTCTTTTCTCTCACTTTCATTCCAACTTGAGTTAAGCATGCATAAAGGTTAAAAAATAGAGGGAGACATGATATGAGTTTCGAAATCTGAAATGAAGTTGTTTGGAGACATTTAAAATCATGATTTAATTAGTGATTGGTTGGGGATCACTGGCAATATGGTGGATAGTGGTGGCAGTGGTAGCCGGTGGTGGGGGATGGTCGATGGTCGAGGGAGATATCAAATCCCAGACCCTTCATTTGGAGGATTTGTGATTTCTTGAGATATCAAATTTGAATTCTTTTTATGTCTCAACACACATTGAAAAAGAAATCTGGTATCGAGAGATATGGAATCTCATACTCCGTATCAAACATTGGAAAAGAACCAATATAAGGCCTTGTTTTTATCTCAAAATAGGACTTATAATGTCAATAATGCCAACATTTTATTTAAAAAAACAGTGGAGTGTTAATAAACTATGTCACATTGTCACAGTGCAATTGTCCTATTTTGAAGAAAAAAATATGTCACTCGGCGATAAGAGACATGTTTTGCTCCTCTTTTGGGGGATTTCTTAAAAATAGAGTGTATACATGTAATGCACACCTGCTAAAAAGTTTAATACTTAAATATCTAATTTATGCTACGTATTTTATTAATGTTCCGAGTTGGCGAGTTGACTCTAATTCATTTGCAATGGATGGATGGATAGATCAAAGCACCTATTGTTATTGTTGGATGCAAGCTAGATAAGCGAGGCGAGGAGCATCATCTGAATCTAGAACAGGCCATGGGGCCTATCATGAGGCAGTTTCGGGAGATTGAGACTTGCATTGAATGTTCTGCAGCTAATTTTGTTCAGGTTTTTCACATGGAGTTCATGTTGCCTCGTGTCTTAACTTGCATGGTTATTTTGTATTTCACTGATATACATTTTGTTATTTATCCTAGGTAATTGATGCATTCTACTATGCACAAAAGGCAGTACTTCATCCAACAACTCCCATATTTGATCACGAATCCCAGTCTCTTAAACCCCGTTGTGTTAGGGCTTTGAAAAGGATATTTAGCCTTTTTGATCTTGACGAGGATGGTGCTCTCAATGATGAAGAGCTTAATGACTTTCAGGTCATTCATTGCTCTAGCGTTTCGTTTAACTAACTAACTAAAATATATTATCATTTTTTTAATGAATGTGTTCCCTCTTATTCATACATTAATTTTTCCATCTCTATTCTCTATGGACAGGTCAAATGTTTCAATGCACCACTACAGCCAGCTGAAATAGTAGGAGTTAAACGGGTAGTAAAGGAGAAGATACCAGCAGGTGTCAATGATATTGGGCTTACTTTGACGGGGTTTCTCTTTCTTCACGCTCTTTTTATAGAAAAGGGCCGTCTTGAGACAACTTGGACAGTTTTAAGGAAATTTGGGTACAATGATGAAATTAAACTGAGGGGTGATTGCTTGCCTATTCCATCTAAAAAATATCCGGATCAGGCAAGTCATTCACTAACCAGATAGTTTGCTCTAATATTCTATAAATATAATGCGAAGTATGAGTATAACATAAGGGTTCTTTCCTCTTCCCCACCCCCTAGGTTTCTCTCATATTAAATTGAGATGGGTGGGTGTATTCTGTAATTGGAATGATGGGATCAAAATACAGTGGAGTTTTCAGTTTCTTATTAGATTGATGTGGAAGATGTTTGTTGTTGGGTGCCTTAAGATCCTAACTCAATGTATCTTCTTGGGCTTATAAGGGCTTCATTCTTATGTAGTGTATTCTATTAACAATGTTGAAGGTACATGATTTTCAATTCATTAGCTATTATTATCATCATCACTTTACAGTTCGTTCTCATTAGTCATTACAGTTAATGTAAGAGGTATAACATGTTTCAAGAGACAAAAAGGTTATGCTTTTGCAATTGAGAAGATTTCATGAATTTATGTGCTTACCTGTGTTTTGTCTTACACCAAGGGGTCAATTTGTATATACTATACCTACTAAATACATATTGGACAATATTTTATTTCTTGCATATTTTGTTCAAGTATTTTTGCAACACACCATTCACACCACATTTATCTTCTTGTTGGGGGTGGCCACCATACTTTTAGAGCTAGAGGTAACGTCTTCCTATATATCTCCCTCTCCAAACCCTACTCTTGGATGGGATATACATATACCAGGTATGTTTGGTATGGTTTTGCTGTGTTGGACTTAGAACGGAGAGGAGTATCGAAGGGGAATTGGGGACTAATATCCATCAATATAAATGAGTTTTATCTGAAGGTCACAGTGTCTAACTCATGGATATGACGAGTATTAGTTTAGCCATCGTTACCGTGGAATTTTTGCTGACTTCGATAATATGCATTAAATTAAACAAGTTGAGCTGAGCTGAGCTAATTATTCATCAGGAGCAAATAGAGGCATGTGTGTCCTTGAAGTCTAATCATTTTGATATGTATTATGGTCATTTGAAGACATTATTGCTTCCTATGCATCAGAAAGACTTAACTTTGTGTCTTCACATTTCGTTTACTAATTTGGTGCACAAATTTGCATTATACATGCACTACATCCACCTGTTCATATTTGCTAACTTGGTGTTCTTTCCTTCTTGCAGAGCATTGAATTAACTAGCGAAGCTGTTGAGTTATTGAAGGGAATCTTTAGTGCATTTGATGATGATAAAGTATGGATCCTGACCCCTATTATATGTTATATTTATATGCTACTATGTGACCTTCAGTGAAGGTGTGAGCAAAACCGTACACTGAACTGAAAAACAAATAAACTGATTTGAAAATACTAGCGAACCAGAAAAGTTTCTGAAAAAAAGTCGGTATGGTTAACAACAACAGTACCCCAGTGCCTCAAAGGCTCCCGCAAAATGCGGGGTAAGGGGGGTTGGATGTATGCAGCCTGACACCTATATTTAAAACATAGAGCGGCTGGTTTTGGCTGCTACTTCACTATTGAAAGAAGCACAAACAGTTTAAAGAGCCATTTTTCTTTATTTCATCATTACCCCAAAGCCAAACAATAGTGAATCTTTGACACCATCAGAGATGATGGAAGTCGGTATGGTTAACAAACCCGAAGTTTATTCTGTTCAGGGATTGGTTTCTGTTCATTGTTTTGGAATAAAATTGGTTAATCGTGGTAACCCAAATTAAACCCATACTTTTCTTTTGCTTGAAATAATTTTTTTTGGTATATAAGCATCTTACTTTAGATGTTCAATTGTTCACTTGTGTATATAAGCATCTTGTGTGAAATATTTTTTGTTATCATAATTTTTGTGTATATAAGGTCATTCACTCAGAGATAAATTTGTGTTATCCCAGTGATGCATTGGTGGTTCTTAAATTACCCAAGTTTATATTTGATGTGTTTTTGATCTTTAAAAGATATCATGTTTGGTGTCATAAAAGCTTCCCTCATTGTATAATTATAACTTTTGTTAGGGTAATACTAACTCATGCTCACACAGTTGCTTAATTCCTATTTATTTAAATCTCTGTGCTTCATAGGATGGTGTGCTTACAAGTTCCGAGCTTGATGAACTATTTTCAACAGCGCCAGAAAAGTATTACTCCTTTACCAGTTACACTTTTGTGATCATATCTTTTCCCTCTTGAACTCTTTTCTTATAGTATTTATGGCTGATATTTCAGTCCCTTGGAAGAATCTCCATATAAGGAGGCAGTTGAAAGAACTCCACTTGGGGGTTTATCACTTTCTGCATTCTTGTCTGAGGTGAGATTCGGATGACTGGAACCCACTCAAAGTTGTGCAAATTCCATTCTATGTTAAATCATTAGGTTGCCTCGTTTAAATGTCCCTACTCACTTTTTTGAGTTTAAAATTGGAGTAAAATGTAGTAACTACAGAGTATGTAAGTTGATGAGTGTAAAAACATACTTATTTTTACTAAAAGAAGTAAAAGTGTGCCAAAAAAGGAAATGAGAATATAATTTTAAGTAAAATGTATTCTTTACATAAAAAACAAATTCATTGTGTTTTAGTAATTTAGTGACATCTTCTAGATGGTTATGTGTATTCAATTAATGGAAAATTGAATGTAAAAAAGTAGAGTTGTTGGTGATAATGTGTTTTTCTGAAAATATTTTTGTCCACTGCATACATTTGTGTATTTTGTGATTCTTATTGTTTAGTGTGAAGTAACAGAATCATGTCCTTTTATAAAAGTTTATGGGATGTAGGGAGTATAATAATGTATGATGAAAGTTTATAAATTTTGGTAGACACAATCTACCAAAGTATGAAAATATTGATATTAAAATAATTGGATTGATAAAAAGCTTTTAGTTTGGATTGAAAAAGTTTAGATGGGACATGGGCTACTGACATGCAAACTAAGAAGTGTAAAAATGCGCAGCTGATATTGATCTTAAAAAATATGAGTAAGAATGAATGCTAGCCACAGAAATATTACTAAATATTGTATGAGACAAATAGTGGAACATACATAAAAAAAGTAAAAGGAGACAAAATTAATAAAGAATATGAAAAAATTAGACCAAATATTTCTTTCAATCTTACAACTTTTTCCAAATCCTTCCAACCTCTTCCAATTTGTTCAAACTTCTTCCTGGTCTTTCCAGCTCTTTTTAAATTCTTCCAACAGCTTCCCGGTTCTAGTTTCTTCCAACCCTTTCCAACATCCAACTCTGTTTATCCAACCCAAAATAGTAGAACTTTTATTGTGTGAAGTCTGCTTGTTTATTTGCCTTGTTTTGTTTGTGTTCTCTCTGTATGCAATTAGGGCATTTTCCTGATAATGTTAAGTCTAATTTAGCTCACTTTTTTTGCAGTGGGCTCTTATGACATCAGTGGATCCATCTCATAGTTTGGCCAACTTAACATATATTGGATACAACTGTGATTCAGCCTCTGTACTCCGAGTTACTAGGCGGAGATCAGTAGACTGTAAGAAGCAACAATCAGATAGAAGTGTCTACCAATGCTTTGTTTTTGGACCTAAAAAGGCGGGAAAATCTTCTTTATTGAAATCATTTTTGGGAAGGTGCACAAACGGACCTATAACTAATTAATCTTTTTAATCTGGAAGTGTTCCCATTAGTCTATTATAAGAATAATTTTTTGTTTTGAATTTTGATGTGATCAATTACAGGCCCTTCTCTAATGAATATGTACCTACAACTGATGAGCGGTTTGTTGCAAATGCTGTTGACTGTCCTGGGGTGAGTCCTACCATAATACCCCCTTTGTCTCCATATCAATTTGGCATTTTCACTTCACGAAGTTCAAGAAAAGTGAAAGGTGTTTTTTTTTGAAAACCAACTGAAATTGTATTAAATTAATAATAAAGTTTGGGGGTATGTCAACCCACACACCCATGCTCTGAGAAGATTAAGAGGCTCGTGCTAATACATGTGAGGCCTCATTACCAGACATGAAAGGCATTTGTTAAAAAAACACTGTGTGTCATTAGGTTGAGAAAGTATGGAAAGATACTACAATTGTAATAGAGCCAAGAACACTAAAAAAGTCGTCCACATATTTACTTCTTGAACGAGAAAGTGAAGTGTAAAGTTGATTTTTAAACATCCAAAAATGGAAAGTGTAAAGTTGATATGGAGATGGAGGGAGTATCGTTTTTCCTTGAGCAAATTTTGCAATCTATCCTTCACATGCACATATTTGTGCACACTGTTAACAAAGTATTCAGAAGGAAAAGCTTTGTAATTAAATCTTTTCATAGGAGTCTTGATCCATGTGATATCATGTAGAGCATACATAAGCATGTTATATGAATATGTATCTCAGCTGCAGTTGTGAATGCCTTTAAACATTCCATTGAAAGTTAAAGAAAATGTCTGATGATTAATTTGCCTTTCATTTCAGGGAATTAAGAAAACTCTTATACTTCGGGAGATCCCAGAAGATGAAATTAAAAAACTATTATCTACTAAGGAGTCTTTAGCAGCTTGTGACATAGCTGTGTTTGTATATGACAGGTGTGTAAAAAGATATTTGTATCATAACTAATCACATCTTGACAGGTGTGCTTCAGTTATGCATGTATAACTGAAAATCATTGATTAAAGAGAATATGATACCATTTTGAGTAAGACATGGAAAATTGCTACATATTATTTCCATATATTCTAGAAAATCTAAATGCACCAGGTGCTAGACCTTAACATGCGAAAGTGCAAAAAAAAAAAAAAATCTACCTTTCCGATGTCAGATTTACTATTGGGTCATCATTTGGCCATACTGAGGTCTTTCTTCTCATAAACTTGTGTGCCTACTGTATGTTTGTACTGCACTCCTCTTTTATTATATGCTTTCTAAACATTTTCAAACATATCCTTGTTCTTTGACTGAGGTTCCGTTTTGTAGTATATGTCATATTGGATTCATTTGTTCTTCAGTTCAGATGAGTATTCTCTAAAAAGAACTTCAGAATTACTCATGGATGTGGCGAGGCAGGGGGAAGTTAGTGGCTTCAGTGTGCCATGTCTATTTATTGCTGCAAAAGATGATTTGGATTCATATCCAATGGCAATCAAAGATTCTGCAAAGGTACAAGTATCTTGTTGCTGGTTACAACACTCCTCTGTATCATGTGGCGTTATTTCAAAATCCCCACCTAGCCTGAATAAGTCCATGTCTGGGTAGTGGGTCCTACACGCTTCTTTACTCATGTCTGGTCCGCCTAAATCCACTTTGGGGGGAGGGGTGTTTGGTAGAATGATCATTAAAAGTTTGCACGCAAAGCGAAGTGTAGAAATACAATTGCTTTGCATGTGGCATATTCTATTGTTTGGTTAAAATTTTCAACATGCAAAGTATTTTGCCATTAGAAAAAGTGTCAAACAAAATGCTATGAACTTTTTGCAGGCCAATATTTTTCGTGTGAAGTTTTTATTTTGTTTCATACCAAACACCCTCTTAGATCCCTCCTAATCCCGATTAGTCTTCACCTAGTGAGCACCTATGCCTTTTCATAACATTGGAATTGCCCTCTAATCTCCTTATTGCTCATTCCTCTGTACATACAGATGTTCAAAAACGTTGCTCTCTAAATGAACAATGTGTTCGTTTGTTTGTTGAATTGGTTACAGATATGCCTGAATTTTAGGATTGATTCGCCTATTCATTTGAGCGTGAAGGAGAGGGATTTGAACAGTGTGTTCAGTCGAATTGTAAATGCAGCTGAACACCCTCATTTGAGTGTTCCCGAAACTCAAATTGGACGCAACCAGAAACGTTTTCGGCAGCTTGTCAACCGCTCTCTTGTCTCTGCCTCGGGTAATTTGAATAACTCTCCATTCACAAATAATAGTCCATTTAAACAAACTAATAAAGGAAAACAGTGTAAAGTGAATTGACTAAGGTCCTCGCCATATTTGATTGGAAAAATTCATGCCAATACTCCCATAAATTTATGACAAGATTAATCATCACCTCAAAAACCACACTTTCTTCTACCACTACTAAATATGATCTCTTAGACTGACTGTGTCTCTCAATTCAAACTGCAGTTGCAGCTGGTGTAGGTATAGTTGGATTGGCCGCATATCGCTCTTATGCTGCAAGGAAGAGAACATAGAAGACATAACTATTCATTCATTCATCATTTTGTTTGTTGATGTGCTGCTGGCGGTCATCAATCAAACACAACACCTAAATAACGTAGCGCACTTAGCATTCCCAGTGTGCAACTGGTAACACCGTAGTTATGTGTGTGTGTGTGTGTATATATATATGTGTGTGTGTGTGTGTGTGTATATATATGTGTGAGGTTCTAGTGTGTGTGTGTGTGTATATATATATGGTGAGGTTCTAGTGACACCGTAGTACGGTGACACTCCGGTGCCACTGTCATTTTGGAGCACTTTCTGTGTTCCGTTTGCAAAATTAATGGTTCCTACCCCGTATTGTATACAAACTTTGTAATGGACAATGTCAGTCTTTTTTTTTCTTGTTTTGTCCCGTAAAACAATGAGTCTTGTATTTGATTATTTTACAAGTTTTAAATGTTAGTTACTAGTTAGAGTATATTTACGGGAAATCATCAATTATATGATGACACTAAGAGCTTGTTCTCTTCGCTGTCTCATTTGATTTTATTGAAGACGGATTTGGTCTAATCTAATTCCCATTTCTATTTAAAGTTATTTGTGATATAATTTGATCTAATTTCAATGAGAATAAGTTGAATAGAATATGTTCAAACTCAATTTTATTATGATTTGGGGGTCAAGGTGCCCGTTTCAAGTTTTTACAATTCTTATAAATTTCTTCCAATTTTTTAATATCTAATTTTAGAATTCTAACTCAAAAAGAACATGCAGTAATTGGCTCCACTTTTAGCTCTGAAATTTCATTTGCTTAAGTACTTCGCAATGTGAAATATTTTGTAATTTAGTGTTTGAGTTGTTATTTAGTGGTTCTAAGATTTGTCCATATGCGAAATATGAATTTTCTCACATTTTTATGAGCTGACATATTTTTTTGTAAAAGACTTAATTTTTTATGATATGAATACATAATATCCATAAAATAAAGTATGGATCGTAGAACCACGTAAGAATTTATCTTAGAGTTTATAGTTATGTTTATGTTCATTGAAAACAAATTAAACGCTCTTGAATTTCTTTTAGTTAAACACAAATACACTCGAATAGATTTGACCCATCAATAGAAAAAAGTTGATTAAAGACAATACCTGAATTAAGACCCAATAAAAATGAATCAATACGAAATACTCTTTATGTCTCAAATTAGGGTAGATAGTAATCGTTAATTTTACAAAAGGGACACTGAAGCATCTTCGGGGTATCCCATGACATTGATTCCCAATGTCATGGGAACCAAGGGGATAATAATAATAATAATAATAATAATAACAACAACAACAACAACTGAAAATACCTGGAAATGGCATTCATGTTCTCTTCTATCTCTTACGCACTTGAAAGTATGATGAAGTGTGTATCTAATTATTCTCTGATTAGAGCACAGTATAGATAATTTTTTGGGAAAAAATTACTGAAAAATTAAATATTTAATTCAGAATAATAAAAATATCATTTCTCACATCACAGAGTACACTCTTTCTCGAACGAGTTCGATGATGCAAGGCTATAGCCGATGATGATCCCTCTCCTTATATATCTTTATTAACCATAATATAATAAATATTGTAAATATTTTTATCTAAAAACTTTAAAATATAAAAAAAACTATATTACCCACTAATATTTGTTACATCAATGTCAATGGTCGGATAAATAAATAAGCAAGAATATTATTGATTTATATTATTTTGACATAGATGTCAAAATAAGAATGTTTTAGAATTTATTTAATAGTAATTACATTTATAACCATTAATATTTTGATTATGAACACCGATTAATTATTAATTTCTTATACATAAATACTCATGTACCAAGTCTTCATCATTTTATAAATTATTAATGGAAAATAGTAATTTTTTTACATGAATCTTTAAATTTTAACAAAGTTAGTAATGGAAAATAAAAAATTAAAAATGAAAAAAAATAATATTAAAATGAAACATACTTTTAATGTGACTTAGAATTTTTTAATATATACGAAATAAATTTAATGATCTGTTAAATAATCATGCCCATAAAATCCCTTTCCTTTCATTTACTTATTTTTCTTTTTTCAAAATTGTAAAATCTCTCCAATTAGTAATAGTTCTATGTAAGAACAAATATTTATATGCAATTTTGTTTGGTCCTACCAATCTATCTATTCTTAAAATAAATTTATTTTTTTATTATTGTTTTTAATATAAATTTTTTAAATTTCAAAATGTATCATTTAATTTAAATATTTTCCAACAATGAATTAAGATATAAAATTTTTTAAATTTAATTATGATAAGGAATATGTGTCTATAGAATAAGTTTTTTTTAACTAATTCTTTAAATATTACTTGATGACATGACATGCTTATATGTCAAAAAAATTGCTCAATAAGCGCGCCACACGTCACAATTCTAAAGCCCACACTCTCAAATTTTATATGTAAAAATATTGACATAGATGTAAAAATAAGCATGTTTTACATTTTTCAAGAATTTTATTTGATAGTAATTACACTTATAACAATTAATATTATACCATAAATATTTGTACTCGGAACACCAATTAATTATTAATTTCTTACAGATAAATACCCATGTACCAAGTCTTCATCATTTTATAAAGTTATTAATGAAAAATAGTAATTTTTTTACACGAATCTACAAATTTTTACAAATTTATTAATGGAAAATAAAAGTTTAAAAACGAAAAATACTAATTTTAAAATGGAACGAACTTTTAATTTGATTTAGAATTTTTTTAATATGTACAAAATAAATTTAATGATGTGTTAAATAATCATGCCCATAAAAATCCCTTTTCTTTCATTTATTTATTTTTCTTTTTTCAAATTTGGAAAATCTCTCCAATTATTAATAATTCCATGTAAAAACAAATATTTTCATGTAATTTTGTTTGGTCCTACCAATCTATTTGTTCTTAGAATAAATGTATTCTTTTTTATTGTTTTTAACATAAGTTTTTTTAATTTCAAAATGTATCATTTAATTTAAATATTTTTTAACAATGAATTGAGACATAAAACTTTTTAAATGTGATTATGCTAAGGAATATGTGTCCATAGAATATCTATTTGTTCTTAGAACAATTGCCCAATAAATGCGCCACATGTTATAATTCAAAAAGTCTAACTCTCGAATTTTATATATAAAGATAAAGATTTTGAAATAGATGTCAAAAAAGCATGTTTTACGTTTTTCAAGAATTGTATTTAATAATAATTACACTTATAACAATGGATATTATATCATAAATATTTTGATTATGAACATCAATTAATTATAAATTTCTTACACATAAATACTCATGTACCAAGTCTTCATCATTTTATAAAATTATTAATGGAAAATAGTAATTTTTTACACGAATCTATTAATGTTCACAAAGTTAGTAGTGGAAAATAAAAATTTAAAAATGAAAAATACTAATTTTAAAATGGAACATACTTTTAATTTGACTTGGAGTTTTTTTAATACTAGTATTTTGACCCGTGCTATGCACGGGATTAAATTATTTTTTTGAAACGAATTTGTAATTTTTCTTTACAGCAACATTTTTCAAAAATCGAACAAAATAAAAGATTGAACATAAAAGTTAAAATAATGATAAAGCATATAACATTTGCTAATGATAATTTTACTACATACATTTGAAAATTAATATGTCAAACTTTTAGCTAAATTAAAATAATTTGGAAATTTTTGAGGTATACAATAATTTTGTATAATGTTATAACTTATAACACCTTGGTTACCATGACATTGAGATTCAATGTCATAGGATAACACGAGGTTCATACGATGTTCCGTTCAAAAAATTTGTGGTTCCTATCCCTCTAACCCCACCGGTAACCCCCCCGGCCCGTACCAAACATATCCCTGCAGCCCCCGTCAATTGCATACCATAAGATTTAGTTGGCTTTGGAGTCAAAATTTGACTCTAAAGTCAACTAAATCTTGTGGCATGCAATTGACGGGGGTGTAGGGGTAGTGTTTGGGTCGGGCCGAAGGTGGGGGGTTTACCGGGAAGGTTAGGGGGTAGGAACCATAAATTTTTCAAAAGGAACATCGTAGATGCCCTAATCAGGGCTCATGTCATAGGATGACATGAGGGATTCATGTCACCCAAACCGCCCCCATGTTATAAAGACTACTAAAGGCATCTAAAAACAAATACTTTCAACTCTACTTTTATTGTCACTTGTGAGAGATCAATTTGTATAACATCAATATTATATTAACCATTAGCGAATGCTGACTTGATAAAATATAATCCTATAAATGACAATATTGGGCCTTAATTTTTGATTATAATCATAACGAACCATAAATTTTTAAGAATTGTATTTTTTGAAACTTCAAGGGCAATCCTATATGAAATGAACATATGATTCACTTAGGTTGTGTAACCTTCCCTACGACTTTGTTTCTAATATTAGAATTGCGCTGGAGAATTTTTTTTACAATTTAACCTTATATTATTACATAATTCAAATGGTTAGTCAGTGTTCCCAAATAACATAATGAGTACATCTTTCTTCTAATTAAAATTATTTTGTGGCCTAAGATGCCTAAATATTTATTCTCATTCATGATTTCAACTTTTATATAACTGCCTTTGATGAGCAAAAAAAAAAGATCCCCCCACTCTCACATTAGTTTAGATTAGAAAAAAATGATTCATCTATCCGCATTAATATAATTCTTCTCT
>OOIL02002239.1:1697256-1745033 GCA_900332095.2 Cuscuta campestris
AGTTTCGTAGGGAGGAGCAATTGAAGGAAAGTTCCAATCACATCTTTGTTGATATCTCGCAGTGGAGCCGTTCGAAGATGATTATCGTAGGAAGGTGCAATCGAAGGAAAGTTCCACATGTTCGCTGATATCTCGTTTCCTTCTTGCGTTGAGAGTTGCGGATGAAAGCCACAGTCTCACAAATAGAGTCGCCCAAATAAATGAATCATTATCCAACCCGTTTGAAATTTTGAGGAAGTCCATTTTGATGACATGGCTGATGAAGTGTCAAAAAAATCCCAGTCAGCATGCCAAATGTCGCGATTCTAAGAGTTCAACTCTCCTTTTTTATATATAAAGGATATAAAGGATAGTCGAGTCATATCATAATATATAAAATTTTAAAGGATTATATTGTTTATAACTAAAAAGAAATTTTTATACAATCCTTTTTTAATTATGAAATATTATAAAAGGTTAAGTGAAATTGTAACAAAAATGACTCTAGCTTGGTTGGTAAGGAACTCATCTAATTGACTAAGAGATATTGAGTTCAAATCTCATGGTGGTATGCTTTTGGAAAAAAACTGCAAAAAAAAAAAAAAAATTGGTCCGACCGGTTCGACCGACTAATTTGTCTAAAAGGGTGACACATCAGCTCTGCCACATGTCGCGCTTTAGCTCTGCCAAATGTCACGTTCTTGTAGCTCGGAGTCTCCTTTATATATATAAAGGATATATAAAATAAATTTAATGATCTGTTAAATAATCATGCCCATAAAAATCCCTTTCCTTTCATTTCTTTATTTTTCTTTTTTCAAAATTGGAAAATCTCTCCAATTAGTAATAATTCCATGTAAAAACAAATATTTGCATGTAATTTTGTTTGGTCCAAACATTCTATATGTTCTTAAAATAAATTTGTTTTTTATTATTGTTTTTAATATAAGTTTTTTTAATTTCAAAATGTATCATTTAATTTAAATATTTTCTAAGAATGAATTAAGATATAAATTTTTTTAAATGTGATTATGCTAAGGAATATGTGTCCATAGATTAAGTTTTTTCTAACTAATTCTTTAAATATTACTTGATGAAATGATCGTTGATATGTTAAAAAATTGCCCAATAAACGCGCCACATGTCACAATACTAAAAGCTCAATTCTCAAATCCTTTAATATAAAATTTGAGAGTTTGATTTATAAGAATGTGACATGTGTCAACTTAAATGCTTTAATTTGATTACACATGTCAGATGACACGCGTCCACTCCTTAGCGGTCCAGATTCTTCCCCTCTCTAGCGATCTTCGCGATCTATGAACCCCTAATCGCCTTAGAGCATGTGTAGTGGCGTTGAGGTTGGCTCCCTCGTACTGCCACATCACCTGCAAACCAAGGATGCCATGCATGGCAACAGAATTCCACCACGCATTGCGTGTAGTGAGCAAGGCAAACTTTTTTTTAATATTTATTCTATTTTTCTTTTTTGCACAAAAAAGATGCACATTTTTTAGAAACAGAGTACATGTATTTTTATGAAAAAAAGAAAATTAAAATAATTTTCAATAATTAAAATATGTCATAAAAATGTAAAAAGTGACAAAAAAGTGATTTGTTACTGCATAACATGTCAATCTACTTTCTTGTACTAGACTATTTTTGATTGATTGAATTATTCCCATAGAAATATTTGCACTAAATATCATTAAAATTTAAGCCATTTCCCTATATAATACTTATATTGTTTTATTTTCTAAATAGCACCTAATAATGTGTATAATGTCTAGTGATGACGAACATTTAATTGAATAATGACTATTGGATAATGACTAAAAGTGTAACATTGGAAAAAATACATTTGATGCTATTTAGAGAAAATCATTATGTTTTAGTGTTTTCCACATCTGGCATCACATTTTTGCCTCATTGTTCATGCTCTTAGAATAGGGATTTCTCAAGAGCCCGGTTCCATGGCCACGGAAGCCACTGTCCCATACGGAGCTCCGTTCATAAAATTGATGATTCTTACCCCCCTAACCCTTTCGGTAAACAACCCGCCAAGTCTCGACCCAAACTAATCACCCCACCTACGTCAATTGCATCCCGTATGTATTTTGACTTTAAATAACTTTATACTTACTAGGTGCAATTGAAATAAGTGAAGTGAATAGTTTGGGTCTGGACTTGGTGGCCACTGTATTCCATGGCCATGGAACCGGGCTCATTTCTCAATCAGCACCAAATTGAGCAATTGATGGGTCCTTAGAGATCCTGGAGACGGCAGGAACACAGTGGGAGGGTGCGCGACCGGATTATTGCCGGAGATGGCCGGAAAATTCAGCGACCCGAGAGTGAACGGCGGATCGGGTTGGAACTTCGATCTGGCGTTTCCGACCTCCAAATGCAGCGATTCCGGTGGCGCTGAACTCGCAAGGACGTCAGGAACCTTCGGAGATAGGTTTGGAGGCTTGCCGCTGCGTGTGGTGGCCGGGATGGAGTGCGCGACCTGTGCGACGGCGGCTGCTTCGTCCTGGCAGTTTCCTGCAGCAACGGGGCTGATGTTTGGGTGGGATGGGATCGTCTTGAGGCCAGGAGGGTGATGGTGGGTGTCCGGCAACTCATCACCGGCCATGGCGGCCGGAAATTGGAGATCGCAGTGGGAGGCAAAGTCGCGTAGAGAGAGAGAGCCCTTGCAAGGAAAGTCCCTATGATTCTTCGCTGATTCTTCGCGTGGATTTTGAAATCTACACCCTTGCGGTAGATCTTCACGGAACGAAAGAAAATCTGCAAGGAAAGTCCTAAATCCTAATGATTCTTCGCTGATTCTTTGCGGAATCTTTGTGTGGATTATGAAAAATGATAGGGGTACACCATTTGGTGTACCCCATTTATCCCCACCCCCTCCATTACGGGGGCAAGAATTTTAAAAAAAATTAAATAAATAAATAAATAGATAAAAATGGATGGTGGAGAAGGGAGTGGGGGACAAATGGGGTACACGTACCCCTAGCATTGCTCTTCTGAAATCTATGCCGTCAAACTGTGAAGTTGATGCCCGCCACACTGACAGACTAACACAGTTATTTGTTCAAAACCTGAAGAAGCAAAAACATCCATGTTACAGGTATAATATTTTCCTTTTCAGTGGGATTCTTTATATCTAAGTGTAGAAGAAAAACCAATGAAGCTTTGCCAAAAGTTATTTCCTGTACTCATCATGGCATCATGTGAGGTTAAAAGTAGATGACATACATGCCCGACCCATTTCGATCGGTGGGAGAAAGATCCTTTCTTTTCTGCAGCAGAAGATGTCCAGGAATCTGCACACAGGTAGAATTACAATCATTTCGTGTTTCATATGTTTTGTAATTTGTTCTTTTATTGGTTTCTTTTCTTTTCCCGGGCTCTGTTAATAATTGATCAATTTACATACTGATAGAAATATAAAGATGGGTGCTTTTGTTGATTTTCCGGAACTTATTCAAAATGGAGAAACATTTTATATCTATTGCGGAAGAAAACAACCTGCTAAGAAAGAGATTCAAAGGAAGAAAATTTGTTGTAGAAGAAAACAACCTGCTAAGAAAGAGTTTTTGTGATCCTTCCTATTTTCTATGATTCAGAGTCGTATCCTTCCAATTAAAGCAAAACAATTGTCTCCGTTTATTGGAATCTCTGATCAGCTTTCAATTGGTAATCTTTACTTAATTTAGTTTTCTCAAATTGTTAGGATTTATATTTGGCAAATCTTGGGCAGTCGGAAAAAGAGTCTAGCAAATCATGAACAGATTCGTTTCAAATTTATTTTTTTATATTCCTAAGTTCATGTTAACCTATGCCAAATATGCATTTTCCCAAATTTATATGAATTTTTTCCCCTAAATTAGCATGCAATTCCATAATTTGGAGGATTCATATGTTTCCAAGATTGATAACTGTTTCTTTATTTAAATCGTTAATTTATAAATATTCTTATTGGAACACATATTCTTCGTTTTATGCTATCATATAATACCCTTCACAAGTATGCATATACGTGTTCTAATAATTCAGTGAAATGAATAATTTTTACTTCTTATATTCTTTTACTGTTCTTTGTGAAAGTTGTGGGATCAGTTTATATGCCTTCTAGAGGAATTTTGAGGCTTACACTAAATGAGCCTTCAACTACTCTTAAACTTTGCAAACACTTCCTTTGCTCCCTATTAGAAGGAACCTTTTATATACTTTGTAGGCGGAGCTGTTGATGAAAATGATCTGATTTTAGCAAGTATTCAAATTATTTTTTTAATATGTTTGAAGAAGTTGATAGATTTGCCTTTTTAATATCGTTAACAGAAGCCCCTCATGCAGCGTAGCCAGCGAGTAATGTGATAAAGCTTTTACTAGATTGTAATGATGATTGGGCTATAACTTTGATATAGCAAATAAGCAGTGGATCTGTCCATTGCACATCATAGGGACTTCATGGGGGTACTGTTGTTTTATCTTATTTCTTAAAAACATTGATGACATTTTAAAGATTACAACCACAAAAGTTGAAGATGTTGAGGTGCTTTTTTATGATATAGATAGATATCGTTTTTACCCATTCGGGTGGGTGCTTTCATAGGGTTAGAAACTTATCCGTTAGAGTAAACTTTTTATTTATTATTGCAGGCTTTGTTCCATGCCATGCTTCAATATATGACAAACAACGACGGGTGGTATTACAATTCATATAGTCATTGCAAAAGGTCAAAGTTGTACTAAGGTCAATTCTACATTTTCCATTCAGGCCTCAAGGTTATGCCAGGTTTGATTCCATTTTCGTACTAGATGTAGGGCAGTTTTTTTTTTTGTTTTTTTGTTTTTTTTTTGTTTTTTTTTTTTTTTTTTTTTTTTTTTTTTTTTTTTTTTTTTTTTTTTTTTTTTTTTTTTTTTTGTTTTTTTTTAAATTTTTTTTCTTTTTTTTTTAATTTTTTTGAACTTTTTTTAATTTTTTTTAGGGCAGTTATGTTTTATGCTTTTTTATGGTTTTTATTTTATCATATCCTTAACATGTTGGTAATGAAATGTACATGTTCCGTCCAGGATTTGGTGTTAAATATGAAATTGGTTGTTCAATGTTCATTCATTTTAAAAGAGGGGCTAAGAAGATAATAGAGCAGTTTCTTGTTATCGTGTATGTTTCCTCTTAAGATTTTAAGGTACGTACTTTGTATTTGCGATGATTTAAATCCTTTTTCTATTTGAGCAACTCATCAGATAATGTGCTTTAGCTCTTTGAGTGTTTGCGTGTTTATATATATATATATATATATATATATATATATATATGTATGTATGTATGTATGTATATGTGTGTGTGTATATATATATATATATATATGGGATTGACTCCAGTCAGATGACATATTTCGGTCAGATGACACTTTCGGTCAGATGACAATGTTTGGCTCATTCTGAATCAACATAGCGCTCATTCTAAATTAACGTAGGATTCATTCTCACACAACTGTTCATCACAATGCAGTATTCATTCCGAAACAACATAGTGTTCATTCAAAGTCAGCGAGACGACATTATTGGGTTCATTTTGAAGCTACGTAGTGTTCATTCTAAGACATTGTAGGGTTGCTTTTCACACATTTGTTCATTATAAACGTAGTACTCATTCTGAAACAACCCAGTACTCATTCATAGTCTGCTCAGTGTAGTGTTCATTCTGAAATAAGGTGGTGCTCATTCTCAAACAAGGTGGTGCTCATTCGAAAGCATGTCATCTGACCGGAAGTGTCATCTGACCGAAAGATGTCATCTGATCGAAGTCAATCCCTATATATATATATATATATATATATATATAGACACACACACATATACATACATACATACATACATACATGTGTGTGTGTAAAGTAGAATTAGTAGAGTGTTTTGGCTGGTGTGTTTCCATGTGCCAAGAACTTCATGATTTCACATACTTACAAAATAAAATCTCGCCAAACAGAATTCACTATTATGAGATCTTACAAATTGCTCCCTGTTAGACTTCATTATCTGTGTTATGTGCTTTGGTATTTATTTAATGGAACACAACTCACAAGTTTGTATTGATATTTGATACTTTGATATTGTTGTTGACTTTTGTTGATGTTTTTTTTTTTGCAAAAATGTGTAATGGACGACAACTGATAAATGGATAACAGAATCTGAAAAGGTAGTAATGTGTAATTTGATGATAATTTACTATGCCTAAATTAGTTTTGGACTCTGCTATATGGTATTAGCAACAGTTTGTGTTTTGCTAAAATCAAGGACCCTTGCCACTAGACTCATCAAGTTGCTGTCTAAGGTGATTCCTAAGGAGTAAACTAGGTTCCAAAAACAAAGGTTTTATATTCTAAGGTGATTCCCTTTAGAATATAAAGGTTTTATTTTAGTTATTTTCCTATATTTTACTCATATACTAATTCTCCCGTTCCCTTTAGAATCATTGGAGCCCTAATATACTTTTTTTGTATTAATGTTTTTTACATTAATGCAAGGGAAGAATCATTGAATTTTATTTTCTATATTAATATTTTTAATTATAGAGTCATAGTATTGCCAATTCAAGATTTTATTTTTTAGTAATGCGGAAGAGAAGAACCAATTTTTGTAATGTACGCAGAAAGTGGCGCAATCATTTTTTTCCGCTAATCTTACATAATGTGGGGGAGATTAGTCATGATTTCTTAATTGTAAAATTATAAGATTAGTAATTCAAAGTTTTTAAAATTAATTTAGGGGAAAGAGTCATAAGACCACTACTATTTTTTTAATCTATAATTATATATTATTAAATTTATACGAGGAGAAGAATTATAAATTTGTAGAAATGCAGTAAACACAAAGCATTTCTATCTTCCGTTCAAATGATATCTTCATAAAAAATTCAATTTATTTTAATAATCCACATTACAGAATGGCAAAAAATATGCATTTAAAATTTTTTTGAGGTGTTCACTTTTGAATTTATATATAAGCATCTTTATTACCAAATATTAAATGCTAAGTTTTTTTATTTTACTATCATTTTAATGTAAACAGTGATAGTGATAAATAACAAATTACATGTATTTTCATAAACTTATTTAAAAATATTACATTGAAGATAATTCACAAAACCGACAAAAAATTTCTTCAACCCGTACGTGGCACGGGTCGAAATCCTAGTTATATATACTCTCCGTCCACAAATAAAGTTCTCACTTTCCTTTTTCGTCCGTCCAAAAATAATCTTCTCATTTCTATTTTTGGAAAGTCTTTTATACTAAAAAGTCTAAATTACCCTCCCACCCAATCCTTCTCCTTTCTTTTTCTTTTTCCTTCCCCATCCTTTTCGTTTCCCAGCCGTCACTTTTTCTTTCTTCTTTTTTTCTCTTCTTCTCCTCTTCTTCTTCTTCAATTCACATGGCCCCACGCCCATGCCAATCCATCTTCAACTCTACTTCTTTCTTGTCCATCTCCGTCAGATCTGAGAATTTCGATCCAGATTAGAGGTCAGCGTCAACAAATCGGAGGTGGCGGCGGAGTACAGGCGCCGATTGATGATGGCGGAGTGAGGCAGCGGTCGGACTTGATGTGGTAGACCATCACGGCGGCCGTCGGCGATAATGGCAGAGCAACAAGGAGGTTCGGCCTTGTTGGGGGGGGGGCATCCGATTGCACAAAGAAGAAAATGGGTGGACAAGAAAAGAAGAGAAGGGATAAGGGATGAAGGGGTATTTTAGGAAAAAATATAAGTATTTTTTTGTTAATTGAAATTAGGGGTGAGCGTGGTACGGTATGGTACGGTATTTAGTCCGTACAGATACCGTACCAAATATATCGGTTCGGTATGAGATTTCATAACGTACCGATCCCGATCCCGAAATATCGGTTCGGGATGGTTTCAGTTTCAGTAAATATTGGGACGAATATATATACGTACCTAGTTTATACTTTGGAATGTACAAAA
Source organism: Cuscuta campestris (assembly GCA_900332095.2). Taxonomy (NCBI): domain Eukaryota; kingdom Viridiplantae; phylum Streptophyta; class Magnoliopsida; order Solanales; family Convolvulaceae; genus Cuscuta; species Cuscuta campestris. Next base: position 1,705,223 of record OOIL02002239.1, read on the forward strand.
CTTTTTATTTTAAAAAAATTGAAAGTGCATTCAAATAAAAGAAAGATAAACAATTGGAAAATAAATTATTAAATGCAAAAATACTTATAAAACTTAGTTTAATTTATACTTAATATTTCACAAAAGAGAATAAAAGAGAATGAATGATAACAAAATATACCGACTCGAGTCGGGATTAGGCTGGTGTACTAAATCCTCTCTATAGATACGTGAAATCACCCTCGCCTGGCCTTGTGCCTGAAAGCCCTAACCTTCCAATCTGAAATTTAATAGAGATGGGAGGTACGCGATTGATGCTATGCTATGTCGTATGAATTATTTTCTTCCCCAACCTGTTTTGTTTTAGTTTATGACAATTGAATCGAGATGAATCGGTGTTTTTGTGTGCGTGCTAAATTTTCTTCAATTTGATCGGCGAATCTCTGATTCGTTTCGTTTAATAACTTTCAGCAGTTGAATGGATTACTTTTACTTTAGTAAGTTTCATGTATGGCGTTTCAATATGTACGTGCAAACAAGTATGGTGATCTCATGGCTTGCATAGTGAAACAAGTATCTTGTTTTTTTGTTGTATGTATACATACTTAATTGAATTCATTTGCTGTTCTATAGTTTGAGTCTTGTTGTACAGAGTTTCATAAATCATAACTGGTTTCGCTAAGTAGGAGCGGATGGATAATTAGCAGCTTCGTTCATGATTATAAGCAACTATATCAAGTGTTTTATTGTTTGTGATTTAATCAAGATATCTGTAATCTCATCATACATAGGTTAAAAATCACCAGGGAAAGGAAGCGCCCTTGTGTTGAGCATTCAATTGTTAGTTAGCTTATATATGGAAAAATTTCAATATTTTGTCACTCAAGCTTGTTTCTTTTTGCTCAGCCTCTAAAATTGTTCTTCTTTTTTAATTAATATATTTGGATACACTAGGGGAACTTGATTTACAATCTCTCTAATTTTTTGAAAATAAATTTCACCCTACATTTTTTATTCTTTGTGCATGTGTATTTTGTTTTTTTGATAATCAAATTTAATTTCCGTTTTAGTGTGTGTGTGTGTGTAATAAACAAGTGTGTTTCTTTTTTAAAAAAAAGAAGAAAATAATAAGAAGTTTCACTGTTGTTTCTAAGTCACTCAAATGTTTTTAACTGTTGAGCTTTTCCATTATTTATATAGATGGTCCAACAAAATAGGACGGAGAGCTTCATGTTTCGGGAATCTTATCAGCTTGCTAAATAAATACGTACACAGGTAAAAAACCTCAAGGGAAAGGGAAGTGTACTGTGGAGAATTCAAGCTCTGCATCAGCAACTACTGGTATGTACTCGTATCTTGGCTTGTATCGTGCAACAGTTATATGTAAGCTTAAGTGAAAGGGAAGCTCCCTTGTCTATGCATGTGTGTCTTTGTTTTGTTCTTAGTTCTTGACATTTGAATTCAATTGCTCTTCTAGTGTGTGTGACTGCTATAAAAGTTTTCATAACTTGACATTTGGTTGTATGTATACATGTATTTGTGTGTGTGTGTGTGTGTGTATCTCTTGGCAATATTTCCTCCTTGTGTTTGGTTATAAATTTCATTATATTCTTCCTTACATACTCCAGTGTTTATATATAAATAGATGTATGTATAGTAGCGTGTTTGTGTGTGTTTGATCTTCACAATTTAATCCAATTCCCATTTAACTTATATAAAAAGTGTAATCACCCAAACTTGTTCCTTTTTGCTCAATCTCTAAAATTGTTCTGCTGTTTCAATTAATACATCCATAGGTAGAAATGCTCAAGTCAAAAGGAAGCACCCTTGTGATGCTCTGGCTGGGAGTTCAAGCTCTGCATCAGCAACTGCTGCAACTGGTAACCAGTCATTTTGTTGGGTTGTAAAGCATATAAATATATTTGGACACAGTAGAGGAACTTGATTCATAATCTCTTTATATTTTTTAAAATTTCAGTCTACGTCTTTTGTGTGTGTGTGTGTGTGTTGATAATTGAATTTAGTGTGCGTATATCAAACACGCTTGTTGCTCGTTAAAAAGAAGAAAACAATGAAATGTTTTAATATTGTTTCTTAAAGTCACTTGAACTTTTTTTACTCTTAATTTCTTCCATTATTATAAAAATGGTTCAACTAAATAGGATGGATGGTCAGCAGCTTCGTTTATGATTAAACCCACCCTTAAGAGAAGTGTTTTGTTTGAGATTTAATCAAGTTTTTTTGCAATCTTATCTGCTTGTTAAATCAATGCCTACATAGGTAGAAAAGTTCAAGTGAAGGGGAAGCGTCCTGTTGAGAATCCAAGCTCTGCATCAACAATTGCTGCATCTGGTAACCAGTCATTTGGCTGTGTTGTAAAACATATAAATATATTTGGATAAATTAGACAAACTTGATTCAAAATCTCTTTATACATATATATAATGCCTATGAAGGTAGAAAAGCTCAAGTGAACGGGAAGCACCCTTCTGTTGAGAGTTCAAGCTCTGCATCAACAATTACTGGTATATACTCATATTGGTATCTTGGCTTGTATAGTGTAACAAGCATCTGTTAGCTCAAGTGAGAGGGAAGCTCCCTTGTGCGTGCATGTGGCTTTGTTATGTTCTTAGTTCTTGACATTTGCATTCAATTGATGTTCTAGTGTGTGTCACTGTTATACAAGTTTTCATTACTTGACATTTGGCTGTATGTATACACATTTTCATGTGTGTGTGTGTGTGTCTTGAAAACTGAGATCAGTAACTCTTTTTTCTGTGTGTCTTGTTATAACATATTTTTAATAACTGGTTCAGCTAAGTAGAGGATGCATGGTTAGCAGCCTCTTACACTTGTCTTTAAAAAATGAAAATACAGTTGTTTTTAATTTGCATTATTAAATGGGGCTCTGCTAGGTTGTGGTTTTTAATAAGCATTTACAGAAAATTGGAACTGAATCGGAAAAAAAGAAGACTATTTAATGTGTAACCCACACTTTCTCTGCAGATATGGTTGTGGAGGAAAAAGATTATGTAACAAGACCCTTGGAGTCTATAAGATCTATTTTATTGGAAGACACGGGTAACCACTTGTTTGTTGTGTTGTAGAACATATGAAGATATGTGAATTGTTTTGAACTTTTATTTCTTTTGTGAACTACTATGACTCTTATGGGTATAACTATATATACATGCCTTTTGTTTTTGTGTTTGCCAATGTATTTAGATGTAATAGACACCAAAGAAGCTCCGCAGAGCCCTTATTATGTGGATGAATCAGGGTATCCACCTGAAGCAGGTTACAATGAAACCCACTCCCAAATTATTAATTTGTGGAACATGTCTTCTTCTTCTTCTTCTGAAAATTCTTAATAAATCAAAATCATTTATAGAGCGGGAATATATCTGGGAGGAAGATCATTTCGTTGCCAAGGTATCCAGAAGGGCTCGTGAGTACGTGCGCCATATGTTTTCAGTTGAAACCTGAGAATCCAAATGGTATTTAAAATATGTTACCTTTGCTTGGTGTATTTTATATATATATATATATATATATATATATATATATATATATATATATATATATATATATATATATATATATATATAGAATTAGGATCAGGTGAGAATAGGATCTTAGGAGAGAAATGAGAACGCATCTTGGCCGCCCAATCTTCTGGATTTTACCTATTTAGTAGGGATATCGTCATGCCCATTTTGGGATTTTCATAACAAGTTTTCTCTCTCATATCTATTTAAATTCTTCCCTGATAATTAGCCCACGATTTTAGCCATTCACGTCTTCTGTTCCATTTTCTACAGATCAACTATGGCATCAATTTTTAGTCTATTCTTGTTCTACTTTATCTTCTCCGATGGTAGGGATTTATCACAATTTTGATTAATATCATTGAATATCATATGTGTCATGTATGATAATCAATTAATTCACTTGTATAATTTTAAGTGATGAATTATAGTTGATCGCAGCTTTGAATCGAGAATTCAATTCTATTATCGAGAATTCTTTTTTTGAGTTTGTTTTCGTTTTGTGTAACCATGTTGCATTTTTTCCTTCCCAAGATGCATTATTCTATTCCCACGATGCATTATGGTGTTTGAGGATGTACACATTTTTGTTAATTTTAACTACGCCCTCTGAAAACATTTCTCATTTCTTTTTCCATCCGTCCGAAAACTTTTCTCATTTTTATTACTAAAAAGTCTCTTTTTCCACCACTAATTCTTAACCTACCCATCACATCACATTTATTCATTATTAATCTACCTATAAAATTCTACTTTTACCGATCACATCCAAGGACATTTTTTAAAACTCAACACCAAAATACACTCCCCTTAAATTTCTTAAAAATCAAAATCTCCTATGTTTTCATGAACGGAGGGAGTACTTTACTATCTGAGAATGCACAATGAACAGTGGCGTTAAGGAAATGCATTTAGATGAGAAGACAATGCATTTTCAAAATCAAAGGATAATGTATTCCCTGTTACTGCGCATTCTTAGAATCAAAGTAAAATGCATCTATTTCGATGAAATCATTCTAGCCAAAGATGATGCGTTTGTATATTCTAAATAGAAAATTTTATGCAAACGATGATGCATTTAACATATTCTGTGATACATTCGAATATGGGTTGGATACACGCTAAATGATGCAAATTTTAATAGAATAAAATATGTATATAATAGGTCCAAGTGATGGGAGTCTCTTTGAAAAAACAAATCATTGCCTATTAGCTCAAATGGTAGAGCAGTATATACTACAGATGTGAGTTTGAATCCTGCATAGGCAAACTATTTCTCAAAACCTATATTACAATTATTTGGAATATAATGCATTCTATGACTTTGTCATCGAACACAAAGTCATGCAGGAGTCATTCTTGGCTAATCCATAAATTAATAGAATGAAATTTGAATAAAATCTGGAGAACAAATCACAATGCATATATTGGTCATCACAGTGCATGAACATCACATCAGAGTGCATCTTGTCAAGATAAATCTGAAAAAGGGGATATTTAAAATCATTTCCTAAATTAGATGCATTTGAGACGAAAGGAGTAGCATTAAGAGAGTGTGTAACATCCCAAAAAACAGTCTAAAAATTATATAAGAAAAAAGTGTATATAAATATACTTTTCTTACTTAGCTTTGAAATGTGAGAAGAAAAAATATAAAAATTTTATATTCAACATTGGTGTCATTGGGTAGATCTCGACGAGAGATTTCCAACAGCATATTATTTGTCAAGAATGGACTTGTATGCAAAATGTTATGTACAATAATTAAATAAATGAATTTTATATTTTAATATAATAAAATTCTCCTAAATACACCATACCGTATCACGTTTGATATGCATTAAGATACATAGTATTACATTAATGCCCTTCATAGTTAACTTTCTCCTAAATTGGTGCGTTATAATTAATTCTTTCCTTTTAAATGGAGTATTAGTGATTTCATCTGTGTTTAATGATCTCCGTTCGATGCATCTGATCGAATGACTCTCCTTTATTCTCATTTCTTTCACCAAGCACCATTCTCACAGGAACCCGCCCCTATATATATATATATATATATATATATATATATATATATATATATATATATATATAGAGTAAAATCAATAGGATAAGTAACCTAACTACTCCGTATATTGCCTGTTGGTTGGTTATTACAGGTTGCAAAGGTTGAAGTGATGGGGGGATCCAACTGTGTGCTGCTTGCTGCCCAAACTGCACTCGCTGCTTATTTGGGTTGTAATAATTAAGTAAAACTAACTTATTAGTAGTAAAGAAATTTTACTAAACTTTAAACTATTTGAATTGACCAAAGCCTACATGCTTGATACTTTTTGTTTACTCTTTTCTTTTCAAGTCTACTCTTTGACATCTGAACCACTACCTACCTATGGCGGTGAACCCGGTCAAGTTGGTACCAACGGCTCCGGTTGGGTGGAACTTCCAATCCTACGGATCGGAAGAGATATGAAGTGGGATAATGTTAAAGTCATACACCATGGAATACTCAAAAGGACTTGATTGATCTCCCTTGTAGGAGACATTATCCTTTCATTCTAAAATAGGTGTAGGAATACACCTAAGGAGACTTAATAGTCCTAAAAAACTCCGTAGTTTTTTGTTGTTTTTTATTGTGTTTAAAAAAAATTAGTTATTTATCACTGCAATGTGTATTAACTTTAATATTTTCTACCGCTATCATTTTTTATCATTTTAATAAATAATAATAATGTCATTTAATTTTGTTATTTTAAATATTTAAACGTTAAAGATAAAATTTATAAGTTTGATTTTTTTTCTATTTCTTATTGTGTTTGTAAAAGAAATCAGGAGATGTTGCCTCTGACCTCTCGTCACAAGTCCACACGTTCCGTGTGAGAAGTTCTGGACCATTTACTTTGACACCACTCATTTGAGATTTTGGGTTCGCCACTTGTTGGAGGCGAAGAACTTCTTCAACAAATATAATATTAGTTTGATGGTAGATCTGTGGAAATAAGGATCCGGGCCGGGCTTAATATAAATTATTAGCCCATTTACATGGGCGGGCCTAGCACGGCCTGGATTTGATGGGCTAAATTCTTAACTCATACCCACCCATCTTTGTGTGCCGGACCGCCCATCGGGCCGACCTGCCCGGATAAAACATCAAAAAAAAAATTGTACAAAAACTTTTAAAAAAAACATTTTTTTTAATGTTTAAAATAAAATAATCAGTCACACATTTATATAGAAAGCATAATAGAGATATTGTTGCATATTTAATAAACCCATCATATTGATTCATTAAAGGAGTATTGATTTTTGTTTAAAATAGGTGAGTGAATTAAACCATTATACATGAATTATAGAAAATTTTAAAATATATATTTGCTAGGTAATTAATAATAAAGTAAATATATTTGATGAATATGGGCGGGTCTGTTGGTCTGGATGGGCTAAAAGTAACTTCCAGATCCGCCTATATGTAATTCGGGCTTGGGCCGGCCTGCCCATTTGGGTATTAAAGGTTGTTCATATCCACCCTTTTTAAAGGGCGGGCCGATTAGACCGACCCTTATTTGCACAAGTCTATTTGATGGATTTATGGACTCTAAAATAAAGTATAATGGTGTCAAGAAAGTAATACGAGATGGACATCCTCTATCAATAATAATAAATACCATCATAATGGTTGAATATGTGTAATGTAGAAATATGAGGTGGACATAGTTGAGGCTTCTAGTCAATTGGTCATTTTATTGCAATTGATACATAGACTAAAAACATATTTCACATTATCTAGTCAAATTGTAGAATTCAAATTATTTTTGTGTTATAGAACTTAAAATGTAAAATTGAGAAACTTTGAATTAGAATACAATTTCAAAACTACTTAGACCTCGTTCCGTTTAACTAATTTTTTGCTTTTTTTTACTTATTAAAATCAGATCAGATTAGATCAAATTAGATCAGACCATATCAGGTCAGAGCAGGTTAGATCCGATCAAGAATTATTATTATTATTATTGTTGCTTTTGTTGTTATTGTTATTGTTATTATTATTAGGAATTATTATTATCATCATCATTATCGTTATTACACCAGACTTTTTAGATTCTATACTTTTTACTTGTTTCACTTGATACATTTCTTTCAAAAAATAAATTTAATTTTTCTTGAAAAAATATAAGAAGAAAGAAAATAAAACTTATATGCGATTATAATTTATGTAGAGAAAAATAAAATGATATGAAGCACAATTTTTTTCTTACAAATGAAAAGGAGTAAACTTTAGAAACAAGTTAAATAGAAAACTGAAAACGTATTTCACAATTATTAGACGTCGGAAAAATTATTTTTAAAATACATTCACTTTTTCAATCTTATTCCACTTTTAAAATACATTTTTATTGCTACTTGTAATTTGAGTTTCTAAAGTTATTACATTATATAGTAAGAATGAAAAAATATTATTAGATTATATAATTACATTATAATATGAATGATTATTCTAATATGTAAATTGACTAATTTTATTTCACTAAAAATGATCATAAAATAAAAAATAATGATTATATTATAATATGAATTATCATTACAATTTTTAAAAGTTATTACAAAGTGAGATCAAATTATTGATTTTTTTATGGTGGTTCTACATGCATTAATAAAAAAAGCATACATTAAAACAAATTCTTTTTGGTTAACAAAACTAGACTATTTCAAGGGTTCAATCTGTTTAAAATGATAAATAAATAAAAAAACAGACGCAATATTATTATTATACGTATTATTAGAAGTTTATTATTATTATTACTACTATTACTATTATTATTATTATTATTATTATTATTATTATTTACAATTACTACACTCTCTCTGTCCCAATTTTTTGTTACATTTCCATCACCGAGGCAAAATATCAAGTTTTTTAAATTCATTTTATTTATATATTCGTAAAGAAATAAAAAATAAAAATTACATATCAAAAAATTACATGAAAAGTTTTTCGAGATAAGATGTGTCAAGAATATTTTATTTTATCAAATAACCAATGAAAACGTAAAAATAAACAAAAGTTTTTGAAACAGTTGAAAAAGTAAAAAATAATTTGGGACGGATGGAGTATTAGTATTACTAGATGGGTATTAAAACGTGAAATCCCCACTGAAAACCCTAACATATCAAAGACGATTTATTAGAGATGGGAGGCGAAGGTATGTGATTGATGCTGTCAATGCGATTGAGGAATTTGATCGTATACATGCTATGTCGTATGAATTCTTTTCTTCCCCAACCTGTTTTGTTTTAGTTTATGACAATTGAATCGAGATGAATCGGTGTTTTTGTGTGCGTGCTAAATTTTCTTCAATTTTCTTCATTTGCTGTTCTATAGTTTGAGTCTTGTTGTACAGAGTTTCATTAATCATAACTGGTTCAGCTAAGTAGGAGCGGATGGATGGTTAGCAGCTTCGTTCATGATTATAAGTAACTATATCAAGTGTTTTATTGTTTGTGATTTAATCAAGATATCTGTAATCTCATCATACATAGGTTAAAAATCACCAGGGAAAGGAAGCGCCCTTGTGTTGAGTATTCAATTGTTAGTTAGCTTATATATGGAAAAATTTCAATATTTTGTCACTCAAGCTTGTTTCTTTTTGCTCAGCCTCTAAAATTGTTCTTCTTTTTTAATTAATATATTTGGATACACTAGGGGAACTTGATTTACAATCTCTCTAATTTTTGAAAATAAATTTCACCCTACATTTTTTATTCTTTGTGCATGTGTATTTTGTTTTTTTGATAATCAAATTTAATTTCCGTTTTAGTGTGTGTGTGTGTAATAAACAAGTGTGTTTCTTGTTAAAAAAAAGAAGAAAATAACAAGAAGTTTCACTATTGTTTCTAAGTCACTCAAATGTTTTTAACTGTTGAGCTTTTCCATTATTTATATAAATGGTCCAACAAAATAGGACGGACAATTAGCAGCTTCATGTATCAGGAATCTTATCAGCTTGCTAAATAAATACGTACACAGGTAAAAAACCTCAAGGGAAAGGGAAGTGTACTGTTGAGAATTCAAGCTCTGCATCAGCAACTACTGGTATATACTCGTATCTTGGCTTGTATCGTGCAACAGTTATCTGTAAGCTTAAGTGAAGCTTAAGTGAAAGGGAAGCTCCCTTGTCTCTGCATGTGTGTCTTTGTTTTGTTCTTAGTTCTTGACATTTGAATTCAATTGCTCTTCTAGTGTGTGTGACTGTTATAAAAGTTTTCATAACTTGACATTTGGTTGTATGTATACACGTATTTGTGTGTGTGTGTGTGTATCTCTTGACAATATTTCCTCATTGTGTTTGGTTATAAATTTCATTATATTCTTTCTTACATATGTGTTTATATATAAATAGATGTATGTATATTAGTGTGTTTGTGTGTGTTTGATCTTCACAATTGAATCCAATTCCCATTTAACTTATATAAAAAGTGTAATCACTCAAACTTGTTCCTTTTTGCTCAATCTCTAAAATTGTTCTACTGTTTCAATTAATACATCCATAGATAGAAACGCTCAAGTCAAAAAGGAAGCACCCGTGTGATGCTCTGGCTGGGAGTTCAAGCTCTGCATCAGCAACTGTTGCAACTGGTAACCAGTCATTTTGTTGGGTTGTAAAGCATATAAATATATTTGGACACACTAGAGGAACTTGATTCATAATCTCTTTATATTTTTTAAAATTTCAGTCTACGTATTTTGTGTGTGTGTGTGTGTGTGTTTTGATAATTGAATTTAGTGTGCGTATATCAAACACGTTTGTTGCTCGTTAAAAAGAAGAAAACAATGAAATGTTTTAATATTGTTTCTTAAAGTCACTTGAACTTTTTTACTCTTAATTTCTTCCATTATTATAAAAATGGTTCAACTAAATAAGATGGATGGTCAGCAGCTTCGTTTATGATTAAACCCACCCTTATATGAAGTGTTTTTGTTTGAGATTTGATCAAGTTTTTTTGCAATCTTATCTGCTTGTTAAATCAATGCCTACATAGGTAGAAAAGTTCAAGTGAAGGGGAAGCGTCCTGTTGAGAATCCAAGCTCTGCATCAACAATTGCTGCATCTGGTAACCAGTCATTTGGCTGTGTTGTAAAACATATAAATATATTTGGATAAATTAGACGAACTTGATTCAAAATCTCTTTATATAAATAATGCGTATGAAGGTAGAAAAGCTCAAGTGAAAGGGAAGCACCCTTCTGTTGAGAGTTCAAGCTCTGCATCAACAATTACTGGTATATACTCATATTCGTATCTTGGCTTGTATAGTGTAACAAGCATCTGTTAGCTCAAGTGAAAGGGAAGCTCCCTTGTGCATGCATGTGGCTTTGTTATGTTCTTAGTTCTTGACATTTGCATTCAATTGATGTTCTAGTGTGTGTCACTGTTATACAAGTTTTCATTACATGACATTTGGCTGTATGTATACACATTTTCATGTGTGTGTGTGTGTCTTGAAAACTGAGATTAATTACTCTTTTTTCTGTGTCTTCTTATAACATTTTTTAAATAACTGGTTAGCAGCCTCTTACACTTTGTCTTTAAAAAATGAAAATACAGTTGTTTTTAATTTGCATTATTAAGTGGGGCTCTGCTAGGTTGTGGTTTTTAATAAGCATTTATAGAAAATTGGAACTGAATCGAAAAAGAAGAAGACTATTTAATGTGTAACCCACACTTTCTTTGTAGATATGGTTGTGGAGGAAAAAGATTATGTAGCAAGACACTTGGAGTCTCTAAGATCTATTTTCTCAGAAGACATGGGTAACCACTTGTTTTGTTGTGTTGTAAAACATATGAAGATATGTGAATTGTTTTGAACTTTTATTTCTTTTGTGAACTACTATGACTCTTATGGTTATAACTATATATACATGCCTTTTGTTTTTGTGTTTGCCTATGTATTTAGATGTAATAGACACCAAAAAAGCTCCGCAGAGCCCTTATTATGTGGATGCATCAGGGTATCCACCACCTGAAGCAGGTAACAATGAAACCCACTCCCAAATTATTAATTTGTGGAACATGTCTTCTTCTTCTTCTTCTTCTGAAAATTATTAATAAATCAAAATCATTTATAGAGTGGGAATATATTTGGGAGGAAGATCGTTTCGTTGCCAAGGTATGCAGAAGGGCTCGTGAGTACGTGCGCCATATGTTTTCAGTTGAAACCATATGTTTAGATGGAACTGTAAAGACTTTGTGTTTTAATGTTTGGTAATGTTTCTTAATGTTTTCAGGAATTTCATAATGGCTGCACTTGAAGAACTACCTATTGAAATGTTATTTCTAATATTACTGCAACTAGACATGTTTGAACTCTTGCTGATGAAGCTAGTCAGCACTTACTTCAAGAAGGTAATGGAGCAAGGATTAAGCTTGGAATTCTTTAGAGAATACAACCTAAATGGAAGAGAACAGGTGTGGTTCTTCTCGTACATTCATCACAACATGGCTAGAATCTGCCATAGGGTGGCAGCAGTAAGGGAAGGGGAAGATGGAAGAAGAAAGAGGATTTGCTTGACACTAAAGGGGATGGGGGATGAGGACATGCAGTGAGTGGATGTATAGAAAGTCTCCTAGTGTTTAGGCACTATGGGGAGGAAAATGGATTCATAACTTATAATTTATGGAACAATGCTGTGTCAAAGATTCAGACCAGGTACACCATCGAAATGACAAGAAAGGAAGAGGTCCAAGTGAACACGAGAGAGTTGGAGGACCCTGAAAATGACATGACATTCATTCTATCCACAGTTCAACAAAGGCCAGTAACACATGGTCGCAGACCACGTTTAGTTTTATTCTGTCACAGCATCCACAACAGATACCCAAGATACCCAAAATACAGGTTGAGCGTTCAAGCCCACGAACTTGATGCGGAAGGGTGGGCTCACTCCTTGAAGAGGACTATGTTGCCACGTAATGATGGTAGGACAGTGGAAGTAAGCATAAAGGGCGTGTGGGCCAGCACATGATGATAAGGATGGAGCAAGTGTACATAGAGAGTTATTGGGATGCATCTCATTCCAATTTCCCTCAAAACTGGATGAACCGGAGGTATGTGCGAAAAACAGTTTACCACAACAAGGACTATATGTTGTGCATGTATGATTCTTTCACCATCATATAGCCCTTGTTGTGGTAAACTGCTTTTCGCACATACCTCCGGTTCATCCAGTTTTGAGGGAAATTGGGATGAAATGCATCTCAATAACCCTCTCTGTACATTTGTTCCATCCTTCTCATCATGTGCCGGCCCCACACCCTTCATGCTTACTTCCATTGTCCTACTATCATTACGTGGCAAGAGGGTCCTCCTCAAGGGATGAGCCAGCCCTTCCGCATCAAGTTCGTGGCCTGTATTTTGGGTATCTGTTGTGGATGCTGTGACAGAATAGAACTAAACTAAACGTGGCCTGCGACCATGTGTTACTGGCCTTTGGTGAACTGTGGATAGAATGAATGTCATGTCATCTTTAGGGTCCCCCAACACTCTCGTGTTCACTTGGACCTCTTCCTTTCTTGTCATCTCGATGCTGTACCTGGTCTGAATCTTAGACACAGCATTGTTCCATAGATTATAAGTTATGAATCCATTTTCCTCCCCATAGTGCCTAAACACTAGGAGACTCTTCCATACATCCACCAACTGTAGGTCCTCATCCCCCCATCCCCTTTAGTGTCAAGCAAATCCTCTTTCTTCTTCCATCTTCCCCTTCCCTTACTGCTGCCACCCTATGGCGGATTCTAGCCATGTTGTGATGAATGTACGTGAAGAACCACACCTGTCCCCTTCTATTTAGGTTGTATTCTCTAAAGATTTCCAAGCTCAATCCTTGCTCCATTACCTTCTTGAAGTAAGTGCTGACTAGCTTCATCAGCAAGAATTCAAACATGTCTAGTTGCAATAATATTAGAAACAGCACTTCAATAGGTAGTTCTTAAAGTGCAGCCATTATGAAGTTTCGGAAAACATTAAGAAATATTACTTAACATTAAAAAACAAAGTCTTTGCAGTCACATCTACTTCTAATAAAAAATGTGGGTCATGAAATCAGTTTTGGAAATTTTGGGACATACCTCATCATTTTTTCCAGCATCAAAGTGTTTGGGTACCAGAGAAGTGGTTTTTACAAGCATATCTATGTTTTGGGTAACATATCTATTTGTGTGCATGAGAACAAAGTACTGTGGTTTTTACAAGCATTTGTAAAAAAAACATCCATAAAAACAAATTGTTTCTGGTTAACAAAAGTAGACTGTTTCAGGGGTTCAATCTGTTTAAAATAATAATGATAAATAAATTTAAAAATAAAAAGAGAGACGCAATAAGCAGGTATGCTTTTTAATATACGGTTTTCAACATCAATTTCATTGAGCTCAAGATAAAGGTAAAGATTGAGCCCAAAATATGAAAGGGAAATTTCTATAATTTCAAGTGCAGTATTTAGCTTCTTCAAAAGGGAAACATCAGCTTTTAAATTAGCGAGCTAAGTTCTTTTCATGTAAACCAAGTGAACCAAACATACTATAAATGAAGTATAATACTTTTCGTGCTTATTATGGTAATCTTTCTATATACAATGGTAAGATGATTTTAGGAACAATATTCCCGCCCATTTCAGCAGCTACAGTAACCGCTAGATTTAGACCGCACATTCCTAGCTTCCTGCGTACACATGTAGAGAGAGAGAGTATGGAGAAAGCTTCCCGTCAGATCCACATGTTCTTTCTTCTCTTTCTTCGCAGCCGCTTCACCTTCTTCGATTAGACAAGGGGTAAGCCGTGCGCTGTCTCACTTCTCAAGTTGGAGGTCGATGATCGCTGTCCAATTACAATCAGCACAACGCCTTAGCGGGAGAGACAGCACACCGCCGCAAGTAAGTAGCCACGTTATTGAATGTTTTATTTTTCTTTCTAATTTTGAAGTTCCGACCCTAATGGTTTTACCATTATCCATCTGATTCCAATTAGCAATGTTTTTCCATCTTCCAGATATGCAAATCTGATACCCATTGCATTTCAATGCCCTCATCGGAAGATGGTGGGTGAAGTTTACTAAGGATGAGGGTTCCTGATGGCTTTCAAATTCATTTCTTTAGACACAGGTTTTCAGCTCCCTCTTCTTCTCTATTTTCACCCTTAAATTTTATATTTTTAATTTTGTTAAGTAGTTGAAATTGAATGAAGTTAATTGTGTTATGGATTTCTACATCAATGATCAATGTAATGTGTCTATTATAATTCCAAAACCTAATATACTGATAGAAAGTCCAACTGTTTTGGGTTTGTTAATTTTGGGAATACTGATGCTGTTGCTAAAGCTCTTGAAGCTATAAGTGGAAAGAAGTTTGATGATAAAGAGTGGTATGTTGGGAAAGCTCAGAAAAAATCTTAAAGAAAGCAAGAGCTGAAAAGTAAGTTTGAGTTAAATACAAAAGAAACTGTGGATTAACATGAAGGATTAAATTTATATGTCAAGAACGTTGATGATAGTATTGATGATGACAAGCTAAGGGAATTATTTGCAGGGTTTGGTATAATAAGATCAACACTAAGTTCTTCTAAAATACTTTTGTGCTACTCGAATCTTGGCATAACATTTCAGTATTTGTTCCTGGGTTTAGGTTATGCATAATTCAAGTGGAATTAGAAAAGGGTCCAGATTTGTATCATTCTCAAGTCTTAAATAAGCCTCTAGAGCTGTATGTTACTATTATTTTTATATTTATGGCAGTAATTGAGTTTGTTTGTTTAGCTTATCTTCATCGTAGAGAGCAGGATCTGATTCATTTATTTTGATTATTATAGCTTTCTGATTTGAATGGGAAAATGGTGGTGTCCAAACAATTCGATGTTGCTCTTGCTTAACGAAAAGAGGAGAGGCAAGCAAGATTGCAGGTAAGATTATTTTTTTTAAAAATTCATTTGTATACAATTTGTAATGCCTGTTCTTCACCATTAATTTTAAGAAAATGACTTTTTGGGCATCTGTACTTTTCATTATCAAAGTTGATGCATATGCTTGCTGGAATAGTTTTCTCAAATACAACCCATCACTATGGCACCTTCTCTTGGACATCGCGTTCCTGTGTACCCTGCTGGTCTGGCATTGCTCAGTACGTTTTTTACGGGCTGTTTTTTTATTTAGCTTACATTATATTGTCTTTAACTTACATAAAATAAAAACCTATATTTATAAAAGTGACAATTGTTCGGTTTGTTCCAAACTCACCTTGTGGTTTAGGAACAACATGAGGGCTCCAAATGTAGCTAGTAGGGAGGTGTGATATGGATCCGTGGTACGTACTGAACTACGCTCTTGGGGGAAGACTGAGCTTCTTTTTTCTAAAGTCATTAGTGTAACTTCTTATGCCCCACCATATCAGCAAGTCCACCACCAAATAAGAAAGCTGGATTGACTAGAGAAATGTTATTAGGTAAGAATTTACAATATTCAAAAACAGTTTTTTAGAAGAAAAAAAACAAGAAGCTTTACCCAGTATCCAGCAGTCTGAGGCACGCGTGCTAATGGATGAGGAAAGTCATATGTTGGCCTGCCTATTCAAGAAACATGTAAGGCCTCATCCTAAACAGATAAGTTTATGAACCTTGATGACTTTGTAAAATTCTTGCATTTTTAGTCGTCAACTCCCAAAGTCATTTCCCTTCAAGCTCAAATGTGTAGAATTCTATCACATTGTGAAGACTTTGTAAAATTTATAGTACTACTGCTCTTGGACTAAACATGGAACATTTTCTTTATCAGTCTACTGGAAAAGTGAAAGTTGATGGCCTAAAGTTAAAAGGTGAGTTGTGGAACCAAAAGAGGAATTTCCACTTCAAAAAAAATGGTTTCTTGAAAGTTAGATCTTTAATACATGCATCACAGATATAAAAGTAAAGAAACAAGAAGACTCACATCCAGGGCATTGTGAAGAATATTTTTGAATAGGCACTTCAAGAGCTTCAGCTACATGTGTCTATAATACTTGGAGGTTGTAGTGAGGATTAAGATTACTGTCCTCAATCATCTAGGTGTGAAATCTAAAAAACCTTATATGATTGCAAGCTTCTGATGACAATAAAGGTAAACTAAAAGAGCAGCAACCTATAATATTTACATTTCTCTCCTATAATGTATACTATATTCATTTATTTCATCTATATATTTAAGAATGAGTGGATAATGAGGGTCTAAAGAGTAGGGAGAAGTAGAGGAGGGTTGTGGTGAATCTAGGCAGTAGCTTCTTTCCATGATGCTTCTTCTCTGTTAAAGTTGGAACGGATAGAAACCATTTAGAATGATTTTATTTCTAAAGTCAACTTAAATTAAAAGTATTCTTAACATGGTGCTTGATTTTTGTAATATACAATGGGATAAAAAAATCTGAGAAGGTTTTTCTACCTTCTACACATAATCTAAAACTTTTAGATTTTGCAATGATCACCTCTCTATTGTTCAACCCTCTTGGTATGATTTATCCTAAGTTTAAGTATGAATGAATCTGTTACAATGTGATAATTATCAGATCACATTTTTTAGGGCAATGAAGGTGCCCTTCAAATACTTTTTAAGGATAATGAACTTAGAAAGAGTACTGATAAGTGTATTTTTTGCTTTATCAACATTTCTAAGATGCTTTCAATTTGGATGTTGATTATTTTTAGAGTGCTTTGGCTGAAGGCTATGTGTTGGACATTGACGTGGTAAGGAAGTGCCAAATTTTGGCAAATTGAAATCTGCGAGATGAAGAAGTGGAGTAAATGATAGACCTTATGGGGCATAAGGGCAACAAGGTAGACTCCAAAACTCTCATTTCTGCAGTCAACATGAGGATTAAAATGTTTTTTCTAGATAAGGTCCTCCAAGATTTTTTAAGTTTTTTATTTGGCGTAATATTTGGATATGCTATTTTAAAATTTGCTTGGGAGTTGTATTTTGAGTAGTTAGGGATGCTACTTCATTTTCTCTTTAAAGAAAACTTTTACTTATATACTATAAAAATGAAATCAGGGATGTCATTTGTATATGTAAATTTTTTTGAGAGAGAATAATCTAGGGATGTTCTTAGTTATGTGAAAACATGATCCCTTTCATTCTTTGTTATGTCATCTGTATATGTAAATTTTTTTGAGAGAGAACAATCTAAGTATGTCTCGAAAGATAACATCGTATGGTGAAATTTTAGGGTTGCATTAAAAAAAATCATGTGGGTAAAATGTTAAGATTTGGATGGGATGCAAAAATGTATGTATACTTTTGATTTATGAATTTAGTTCAAAGAAGACTGTTTATCTCATTCTCTATCTCCGAGAGATAACTAAAATTTTCAAGTGCCTTGCAATGTTTCTAATTTTTCATTGTATTTATAACTATGTTTTCTTTATGCACTACTCCAGAAATTGAATAAAAGTTTGAAATTTTTTTATGCATTGGTTCTACATTAATGATATTTTGTATCTAGACTATACCTTTGTGCATCTCTATATATAATGAATAATTTCATATAATATTTTCTTTATTTTTATTTTGCTTTAGCCTAAAATAGTTCGTAATCATTATTTTTATTTCAATAAATCTTCTATACGTAGTAATAACGTTTTTACATAATTTTTAAATTAAATTTCTGACCGTGCATCGCACGGGTACGAATCTAGTGCAAGGAGGATTATCACAAAGCTTAAATAACCTTGACAACGGAACAGAATCAGAACACGGCCAAGCAAGCATACAAACGGAATGAAACATCCAACATTTGCACAAATGAGAAATGGAGCTCAAAGAAAACAAAAATACAAACTTAAATGCACAAATGATAAATTTCTACATTTTGTGAACACATTTGACTCTTATCATTTCTCGTAGTGTAGAAGATTACCTAAACTTTCGCTTGAAGAGGGAGGAAGCTTTAGCCTTACAGTCGTCCGAACTTTTAGGTTTAAATGCAAATTTGAACTCAGTCGATGTTTTAATGTGTTTGATGAAAGGCTTTGCCCTTTAACGGACCTTCTATGGTTAAATGGGCTTTTTTCTTTGCTTTTATGGTTCTCTCGGAAAAAAATGAATTCTCCAATATAAAATCCCGCGCGTCTTAATTTCCAATTTGCTATATTAAAGGATTTGAATGTGTTTTTATAAGTAGCATCAAATCATTTCACATTAGCCTTGCCATTGGACATGGTATGATTCTGGACCGGTTATCGTACTCCCAAATTTGGGTCTAAAATTTGTCCCGAAAGCCAACAAAATTTGTTGCAATTAAATTGACGGGAGGTGTCGAGGCACGTTGCGCTTTCAAGGTCTCGTCGCTTCGGTGAATCAATGGGCGGGCTAGGGGGGTTTACCGAGGATAAGAACAATCAATTTTACGATCAGAGCACCGTGGATATCCCAATTAAATTGGTGTAACATTACCCCTCTTTACAAAAAATGTTCTAGTCATTTCTAGTTTTACATTCACTAGTATTTTTTTGTAAAGATTAATATATGTTTTTTATTTTACATGAATATTTAAATAAATAAACAAGCATGTCATAAAAATGTGAACTTTTTAGAGGTTAAGAAATACGGAGTATCTTTTTAAGGAAAGATAGTCACTTAATGTAATTATATCAACTTATTCTAATTTTTAATGAAATTTTTAGGCAAATAAATAATTAAAAAGAATTAGTATATTTTTTGAAAAAAAGTAAGATAATTATACAATACCATTAAACAAATTCTAATAATATATATTTATACACTAAAAACAAGTAGTAAGAAAAATATAATTATAATCTTGTTTTAGAGTTATTTTTTACCAAGTATATAATTTTGAAAAATTCTTGCATTAGCGGGTTAGTTAGATCGAGTTTGGGTTCAATCAAGTTTGACCCATTTTTAACGAATTATTTCGGGTTCAGTCAACTTTGAGTTTGATCAAGAAAACCTACGTTCAAAACCTATTGTTTCTGCCTCTAGTTTGGGGGGGGGGGAATAGGTGGGATCATTTTTTATCATGTCTAATACTAATGAGCCCCTCAAATCTCCCATTAGAACACCCAAAATATTATGTCTTCAAAACGAGTAACTATATCTTATAGTAGTTGTAGTGATTATTTCACATTCATTTACCCGGTTCGAAACCCATTGACATTTTCAAAATGCTTTTTATTTAATTTTAAATTAAAATCAGACTAGTCAAAAAAGGGCATGGGGTGGATGGAGGTTGGGGTGCATGGGGAAGGCGCGGAAAGATAATGAAAATTCTACTTTGATTTTTAACGTAAATTTCTTTCCTCTCATTGAATAAGAATATTTTTCTTGAGAAATATTTTTGTTTCACTAATGTCACCAAATACAAGAAAAAAAATCAAAATTTTCTTACAAAATATCCCCCACCAACCGAACACACCAATAATGATTTGAATTCACATTATTCAAATACAAATTCAAATTCAAATATTAGTTTTGATCTGAATATTAAACAAATGTAAATACAAATATGTGTATATTCAATTCAGATTATATTCAAATATATGTATATATATATACACATAGATCATGTTTTCAACATCAATAGTGAAACAAACTAATATAGTATAAAGTGTATTTAAATTACTAACTCAACAAATTAACGCAATATAGTATAAAGTGTATTTAAAATACAATTTGTGTAAGATGTAAATGTAATAATGCTTTTAGATAGAGCAAAAGAAGTACCGTAAGTTAAATTATTCAAAATCGATTTTGGTACCTCATACTTCGTATAAATTATGGAGTATGATTATTCAAATATTCGTTTAAAATTCATTAATTATTCAAATATTAATCAAATACAAATTCAAATAATTAATTCGTTTCATATTCAGACTTAGATTTGTATTCAAAAAAATTAAACAAATACAAATTCAATTATTCTAGTATTCGATTCGTTACACCCCTAATGCTGTACCGTCAGAACTTCATACGTTCATTTTGTGTACCCCCAATCACGATGCCACTCTTTTT
The DNA here is from genome assembly GCA_900332095.2 of Cuscuta campestris. Classification (NCBI taxonomy): domain Eukaryota; kingdom Viridiplantae; phylum Streptophyta; class Magnoliopsida; order Solanales; family Convolvulaceae; genus Cuscuta; species Cuscuta campestris. The sequence continues at coordinate 1,725,790 of OOIL02002239.1, forward strand.
ATATTCTTTCGTCCAACTTACTTTTGTTTCTTGAACGATTTTATCATAAATCAAAACAGATAATTTAAATTAAGACAGAGAAAATAACTTTAAAGTACTAGTATATAAAAAATTTTGGGTTAAAATGATAGTGTTCTTATTAGTAAAATTTGCACTAAATAGGACTAAAACATAATGACTTTCCTAATATAGGACTTGAACTTTTTTATTCTTTAAATAGGACTTAATAATGACCTAGTGGAAGAAATAATGTCCAGTAATGATGGACATTTAGTTGAATAATGACTACTTCATAATGACCAAAGGTCCTACATTAGAAAATGAAAACATATGGTCCTATATTGGAAAAGTCATTATGTTTTAGTCCTATTTAAGTAAATTTCTCTTCTTATTAACCTATGAATTTTCTTGTCGTGTTCAAACCCAAACTCATATAAAACACTTCTAATTCAAAAAGAAACGGTAAATGTATTGATAAGTTCTACACTAATATTCGATAAATTTTGTAAAGAAAACAAAAGTAATCGTTGAAACATCGTAACCTAAAAAGGACAAAAATTGTAGAGTACCAAGCAACTTCATTGATCAATTCCACTTATTTAGCCTGAAGAGGTATAGCTAAAGGTATCATTCAATCTCTAACTAAAGAAAAGTAAAAAGTTATCCGAACCATGATATGTTTTTTTTTTGTTATTAAAACTTGAATCACTCTAATAAAAAAAACTTGAATCACACAAATCATATCTTTCTTTGACTCTGTTCTATCTCCATTATTATACACGAAGTGCGAAAAAATTATGCTCTATTCAGTCCAGAGTGAACTTATGTGAACCTAAATTCAGTAAAATAAATAAATAAAATAAAATACTCCATCAATAACAAAGAACAAAGAATAAGACAACTTGTCTTCAATCATATTCCAACTCATCTGGCGTAATCGATCGCTTAAGGGGAACGATCGACTTCTTCTCCACATCTCGTGATAAAGCTTTCCTCATATCTAACGTGTAGAAGAATAAAAAACAAAGAAGTCATACTCAGACACTCGTTACTATTCAATATTTATGAGAAAATGGGTGTATTTGTCCACTTTTCCAACCTCATTCTTGTTGTACACTTTCTATTAGTGGAAAACTTTTTTGGTCTTATTTTGACAAGTTTTCCTTCACATTATTCACTTCCACAAAAAAAAAGTAGGGGTAAATATTGTAAGATATCTTTCCTCATTAGTACAAGTATCAACCCAAAAAAAATTTGGAAAAACACATTGGGATGAAGGGATCCGGGATTAAAGAAGAATAGAAAGTGTACACCAACACTAGGATTTATTCCACTCACCTAACCCATCTTCTTCTCCGGAATAGTACCGTAGCACTCGCCTGTATATTGTGTAGCCAAGCTGGAGAGGAGAAAAATGTGTACTTAGACTAAAGATTTATTCTTTAATGAATATACACGAACAAAAAAAGGTTTTGTTTGACTAAGGCACAAATTTTTATTGTTGGCAAAGTAAACCTGTTTTAGGTCACAAACCGGGTTAATATATAAAAAGGTTTTTGAAGTTTTCGACTGATTTTATCATTATAATACTTGGTTGTATGTTTTGGAAAATTACTTAAAAACATACGGAGTATCTTCCATTGTTCAAAGTGAGATCAATGATGTTAGAATAAACCATACCTTCTCATACATCTTTATGGCTGGTACATTGGATGCTCTCACAAAGAGGTCAACAAAGTAAGCCTTGTAACTATAATATGGAAAAGTTTCTGTTAGTGCACATGGGAGTAATAACTTATCGATGAAATGATATTACGGAGTATAAATCCACCCCTAATGTATAGATCACATGAAAACGGATGGCTAGAGATGTAAAAAATGCATAACACTTTATGAAAATGAGGGTCCAAGTAAATTTATAGACCACGAGAATTCTATTAAGTGCCAAAAAGGAAGTACTAGTAATCCAGAAAGCAGTAGAAGTAATATAAGGTGTGATGATATACATCATATTTAAAATTATACGTGTGAAAATGGCACAAGCTTTAAGAGTAGGTTGGAAAGTGTTAGTTATTGAGAAAAATGACTATATAATAAGATGTTGGTAACTGCCAAAACATGAGTATGAAATGGAGGGGTTACTTGTCTTTATTCTTTAAGGCAATGAACATGGATAGATGTGAGGAAAAGAATTGCATACATCTTATCACTGACATCTTCAAGTAAATTCATCAGTTTCTTGGCCAACTGTTGTCTTCTATACTCAGGTGATACAGTAACAGCAGTAACATGGCCATGCCAAGATTCACCTTGCCCTTCAACTTTTCCCATAACTGCAAACATAAAGACGGCAGTTCCACACAAAACCAGATATAATAATTGATAGTAAATATAATCAGCAGCAAATATGAAGGAAATTTTTAACAAAGAACAAACACAACATAGCAAAACCAATATGGTCTCAACTCTGTTGAGGTGTGGGGGTCACGATGTAAGCAGTCATCCCTTTGTAAAAAACAGAAAGGTTGTTTCTATTATTCCCTTGATACATTGCTACAACACCAACAACAACAACAACAACAACAACAACAAAAACCCTAGTGTAATCCAACAAGTGGGCTCTTAGAAGGGTAGGATGTACAGACTACACCACTAACCGTGAAGGGTGGAGAGGAGGTTTCTCATAGGCCATTGGCTCAAAAGGAAAAATAATGCACTACAATATTAGTCTCATACACTGATACACTTTAACATTTAACAAGGCATATTTCCTCAAGTAGCCATGTTGGTAATCAGGACATTTTACAAGTTTCAAAATGAGGCTTATCCGCTTATCCCAACTCCTAAGCGTGCACTTCTTTTAATCATAAATCTTTTTTCAAGATAAAATAGAAAACAATCCTCTAGATTTTCCTGTAAAACCATAACGAGCCATCACCATATTCTTCTCTTTTCCTATCCACTCAGGGAGAAGGGCGAGCCATTGTGTGCTCGTCATCAATCCAAAAGCTTACTATGAAAGCTCTTGCATTTACTATTTAATTAGTGCTCAAAGTTTGTCAATTTTGACTGGAAAAAAGTCAAAACGAGACAAACACTCGGGGACGGAGTTAGTAGTTATTTGAAAACTATATTATCCAATGTTTAAGCCGAGTTTTTCCAACCGGGAATCATCCCAATTTCCCAACTCTAGCTTGAAAAACATATAATAAAAAACATGCGTTTATTTTCAACAAAGATTGAAACACATATGGTGGGAGCTAGGGACTCACTGTAACCCATGATTTGGTTCCCAGGAGCTTCAGCTACATGAAAATAATCGGGCCACCTGGCCAAGTAAGTCATGTAGAAGGACATATTGAACTGCATCCATCAAGAATCATCAAGCATTTCAAATTAAAATTCTTCCATGACTGAGGCTTCATATCATGATTTATAATATATTGCCAGATTCATTTAATTTCCGAGAGAGATATAGATGGGCAGAGAGTACTGACTGTTTCGGTGAGATGATCTAGATTGACAGGCGTGAATCGGAGAAGATCGTTGCAGCAAAATCTTCGAATCGTCGTCATCCTTCTCTCAGGAACTTCAAGATTCGCCCAAACCCTAGCTGCCAAAATGACCAGTAAATTGCCCAAACACTACTCTATAATTTTTTGATTTTTTAATGGGTGGCTTTCCGTTCCATGTTCGAGCTTCCATTGAATTAAAATGGGATGTCTTCTTAACCTATTTATTTCCTTATGGGCGTTTCCTTGGGTGCACTTTCTTTCAAAATAGAGTGTCTTGAAACACCCACCCTCTACTTGGCCCAATAATAAATAATAAATAGACATGTGGCTCTTTTTGTCACCTCATTTAAATGAAGTCAAAATTGATGTATTTTTGCTGGACTCCTTTGCAAATAAAAAAACTTTTTCCCAACCCTTTCTTCCGTCAATACGTCCACAGCGCCGTTTCTCCTATCACCATCTTCCACTCTCTCCCTCAATCGCATATCTCTATCTTCGGCTGCCCTGCTCTCTGGCGGAAATTTCAAGGTAATTCTCAAAGATTCTCTTCTTCTACAAGATGGGCTTCATCATATAAGGTTCTCACTCTATTTATTTTTCTAAAATTTTCAGTATTTAAATTTTATTTCTTTCACTGTTTTTCTATCCGAGATTTAATTTGAAGATTCTGTATTCTAGTTTCAAAACTATGGTTAATTGCTACGTTTTTTGTTTGAGGAATCCTGCGGCACCTCGTGGGCGATTTGCGAGTTCTCTGGATTTAGGGTTAGAGGGAGTTGTGTTGTGCAGGAGTAAGAGGTTAATGAAGAACTGCTTTGTCCCTCAAGAACAATTCAATCATACTTATAAAGAAGGAGGTCCTTAGCTTCTCCGTTGAAGGATCACAGATCAAAATCAGGGCTATTGTGGAAAGAGGAGCTGGAATCTGCTGCTGTGGCTACCAGTCGCCTCTTCTCCGGAAAACATTCATTTTCAATTTCCAGTAATATCTCAGGCTTTATTATTGTTATTATGAAAATCCTATTTGATGGCAGCACACAGTTTGTTCACTTTTGAAAATCATAGGTATTTATTGTTGCTTACCTTCTTTGATTCTTAGCCATGTTTCTTTATTAAAATTGAGATAAGTGTAATAATCAGGTCGGCCGAAAAGATTATTTGTATTTGTGAATCCATATGGAGGAAAGAAATCTGCCTCTAAGATTTTTCATGATGGAGGATATTTATTCCAAATACCTGCCTGCAGAAAAGAAACGAATTTGGGTTCTTTCTTCTTCCTCTTCTTATTTGGTCATTCTGTGATTATAAAAAAGATTTCAAGTTTTTATACGGAGTATTTTGCAATTGTGTCCAGCTTTATATATGCAGAAGATAAATCATTATAGTTATTTTTGCAAGTACATAGTAATACTAGTTGCCTACTTTATGGAGATTCATCTCCAATGAAAAATGTGTCGCATATTCCCTAGGAAAAAAACTCAACTTGTCTCTTCATTTTTCTTAATTAATGGGATGGCTTCTCAATTGTGACAGTGGTATTTCTTACTCTCTTCATCCCTAAATGTTTGCCACACTTTCTTACTCTCTTCATCCCTGAGGTAAAATATCAATTTTTTTAATTCATTTTATTTACATATTAGTATAGAAATAAAAAATAAAATTTACATATTAAAAAATTACATGAAAAATTCTTCAAAATAAGAGATGTCAAGAATATTTTATTTTATCAAATAACCAATGAAAATGTAGTAAAGAACAGGAAGAAACTGGAAAAAACTGGAAGGAACTGGAAGAAATTGGAAGTTAAGAGTTCAAGCCTTAAAGAACAGGCTCTTAGTATTGTACACTTATATTTGTGAAATTAATTTTTAAACATTTTTAACAAGATAAATTTAATAAAATTATTTTTATACTAATATACATTATAAATTTTGTTTAATGAAAACTAAATTTTATTCACTGACTCCAAAAATTCAAATTAGACAAATTATTCACGGACTCGCATATTTTTAAATTCTGACATCTAAAAAATAAAATGTTGTTTATTTTAAATTATCTAATGATATATTATGTGTTTGATAAATGTTTTCTACTATAAAATATCTCTTTTGAAAGAAAAGTTTTAGTTTTAATATTCATGAACATGTATTAAAAATTATATAAATTAAATCTTTATTTTGAGATGTAATAAAAGAGAAAATGATGAATACTTTATTGAAAACAACATCAGGCTTTCTTTTTTAAAAGATCAATAAATTTCATAATTTTTTAGACATATAACTAATTATGTATGAAACATATTTTAAAAATATATTTTAAAATAGTGTAACATATAAACTCGAAATGAATACAATCATTGAATAAAATATATTAAAATTTTTAATCTATATACTCTCTTCGTCTCAAAAAGAATATATAGTAGTTAGACTTTTTTGGCGAAACTTTGTAACACTTTGAGTACAAATTAAATACAGTTTTAAATAATTAAATGTCATAAAAACTTGATATATGAAAATAACCCCAATCCTCAATGTTGTTTTGGTTCAATAGTTTTTTAAATAATATTTACATTGGTTTATATATTTTAAAATCAATTTATATGATTAGTTCAAGTTAATAACTTAGGCTCCATTCCGTTTAATTTATTTTTACTGATCTGATCTGATTTTTTTAGTTCTAATCTGATATGATCTGATTGGATCTGATTTGATCTAGTCTGATCCGAGTGGATCTGATCTGATCTGATTTGATTAGATCTGATTTGATTCAATAGTTTTTTCTACATAAATTATAATCAAACAAAAATTTCATTTTCTTTCTTCTTGTATCTTTTCAAGAAAAATCAAATTTTTTTTGAAAGAATCGTATCAAGTGAAACGGATAAAAAGTATGGAGTAATAATGATAATGATAATAATAATAATAATTCCATATAATAATAACAACAACAAGAATAATAATAATAATAATAATAATAATAATAAATCTTGATTGCATCTGATCTGACCTAGTCTGATCTGATTGGATCTGATTTGACCTGATTGGATCTGATCAGATTAGATCTGATTTAATTTGATCTAATTTTATTTTAATGAGAATAAGAAAAATGTAGAAAAATTAAGTTTAACGGAACGGCACCTTATAGGAAAAAGTCTATAAAGGTATGTAAATTCTTAATGTATCGTTGCTAAAAGATAATACATTAAGAGCATGTTCTTTAAGCTTGAACTCTTAAAATGTCAATCATGAAAGAAACAAAAGGTTTGATTATATGACATGTATGATATTTAAAACAAAATGTTTTACTCCGTAATATATAAATTACAATTATAAATATATTATTTATAATAAATACTACATAAATAAATTGAGGTGCAATATAACTACACAACCTTTTTAAAATTTAATATTTTTATATTTATGCTAACTTTATATTATAATTATTTTTTGTAAAAGTAGTTTTTTGTATTTAAAAAATAACAATATTTTTTTTATATCTTAAAGACATTCACTAAGATAACGTGATGATAATGATCATTATAATGATGATGATGATGATGATGATGATGATGATGATGATGATGATGATGATGATGATGATGATAATAATAATAATAATAATAATAATAATAATAATAATAATAATTTATAACAATAAGAATTTAAAATAAATATTTTTAAAGTTTTTTTTAGGTTTTTCAGTTTTTTCCAGTTCCTTATAGTTTTTTCCAGTTCCTTCCCGTTCCTTCCAATTTTTTCCAGTTCCTTCCAGTTTGTTCGAGTTCCTTCCAGTTCTTTCTAGTTCTTCCAGTTTCTTCTAGTTTTTTCCAGTTTCTTCTAATCCTTCCAGTTTTTTCTAGTTTCTTCCAACAACCAGATCTTTTTTTACAGTTCTAAAGAACATGCCCTAAAAGGAGAAAAAAATGTTATAAATTAAAAAAATTATGCTTCTTATGATATACTCCCTCCGTACACAAATAAATTTCTCGTTCATTATTCACATAGTCAAACTTTATTCACTTTAATGGTCTATTTTCGTCACCCATTTGATAAAATAATATAGTCATGTCGACTCTAGTTTTTAGATCTTTTGATATAGTGTTTTAATATGTAATTTTTATTTTTGAATTTTACGCTATTTTTCATATAAAATGATTTGAATATAACTTCAGTCAAACATCGTAACGCGTAACGGGAAGTGTATTTGTGGACGCAGGGAGTACTCCATATCATTTTGAGAGGGATAGTATGATATACTCCATCTGTCCGGAAATGTTCTTCTCACTCTTCTTTTTGGCCCGTCCGAAATTGTTCTTCCCATTTCCTTTTTTAGTACTCTCCGTCCCAGAGGATTTGTCCACTTTAATTTTTACACACCATCCAATACACTTCTTTAATCCATTTTATCTTGTAATTTGTAAATTAAAAAATTATAGAAATTATATATTAATAATGTATATGTTAAGACAAATCAAACAAGATCACACATGACTATACTTAGGCTTACACCTTGAGAGAATTTGATGAGTCAAAGTGCTTAGATGAACAGTTCCAAAAGTCAAAAGTGGACGAATATAGCGGGACGGAGGTAGTACTTTTTAAGAAAAATTTTCAATAATACCCTTATATTTTATTACTAATATACTTTTTTATTGCTAATTTGATATAAAAAGGAGATTTAAGAGTTTATAGTACGGAGTATGTGTGATAAAATTTAGGATGAGTATGGATAACTGGATTGATAATAAGAAACTTGGCTAGAACCACATTAAAAGATTGAATCCAATTAATTAGTTAGTTCAACTCAAGAGCTTATATACCGATTATTTTATTCAATAACTTTCGATGTGGGATGCATTCTAACAATTTGCATTGTTAAAAATTTGGCATTTTTTTACTACTTCTAAATAAGCGTGTCAAATCAACGGAAAGAATATTTTCGAACGGAAGGAGTATAGTATATTTCAACGCAGGTATTCCATCCTTCAATGAATTCGGTTTATGAACTTTGGAATTGGAAAGGAATTACTCACCAACTCATTATTCTTATGGGATACTTGACTATTCATATCCCTTTCATTATTACTCCCTCCCATTCAAATTAAAAACTTTTGCTATTTTTAATAATTAAAGTTAATTTTAATTCATTTTATTTGAAAATTAGAATAGAATTAAAAATAAAATTTACAATTTCTAACAAATAAAAAAAGTTACAAAAAAATAAAAATAAAATTAGATCATGTGGATAATAAATAGACACTTTAAATTAAGATTGACATAGTACATTCTATGACCAATATGGTACCACCTTCCAATATCAAACCTTCTATTAGAGAAAAAATTGACCAGAATAGCAAATTTAAATTAAATCTCATAATATTTCAAGTCTGAAGGTAACCATAAATACAAAAAAAGTACTCCGTAACAATCCATAGACTCATCCCACAAATTCAAAGTGTACCAGCAGCAACCTTTGATCAAAAGGATCCACTATTGCATAATTAAAAGTAAATCAAACACCTGCACCCAACATAGCATTTCAATAAAGAATGAAGAATCTTACATAAAAAATTAAAATGATAAAAAAAATGTGAGTTTCAATCTAAAATTAAAATAATAAAAAAATGTGAGTTCAAACAAAAATAAAATCTAATATCACAAATTAAAATAATAAAAATTACAACTGGCAAAAAAATCATTTGTTAGAGATACCACTAGTCAAAAATGGGACTGATGCTTTAATTTGCAATGAACATACAATTTACAATGAACCATTGGGAATCCATTCCTTTTTTGACAATAGAGTGGAAACTCATTCTTAAACTTAAACATACTCCTCACAAATTGTTGGCAACATAAAATTTTCCATTTGCAATGAAGTTTTAAAATAGTATCCTAATGAAGGCATAGCTTCAAATTCCACATCTCATCATCACATCATCATAATATATAGATATATCAAAAAAGAAAAAAAATTGATGAGTATTAACAGAGTGCAGAGTGAGTTTGAGCCCTGGAGAAGAAGGGTACGACAAAAGAAAACAAACAAACCCTAGATTTACAGATTTCTCTCTAACAAAAATCGTAATAATTAACCATAGTTTTGAAATTAAAATAAAGAATATACTAATGAAATCTTGGATAGAAAATCAGTGAAATTAAATAAATAAAATTTAAATCCCGAAAGCTTTAGGAAAACATAAATAGAGTGAGAACCTTAGATGATGAAGTCTAATCTTCTTATAGAAGAAGAGAATCTTTGAGAATCGCCGGAGATATGCCTAGAAAATTTCGTCGGAGATAGAGATATGCGGGAGATTGAGGGAGAGAGTAACGAGCGTTGAGGGAGAGAGAGTTGACGATGATGGAGATGTGCCTTGAACGAGAGAGATAGAGATATGCGATTGAGGGAGAGAGTGGAAGATGGTGATAGGAGAAACGGCGCTGTGGACGTATTGACAGAAGAAAGGGTTGGGAAAAAGTTTTTTTATTTGCAAAGGAGTCCTTGGGACTAAGTAGCAAAAATACATCAACTTTGACTTCATTTAAATGAGGTGGCAAAAAGAGCCACATGTCTATTTATTATTGGACCAAGTAGAGGGTGTTTCAAAACACTCTATTTTGAAAGTGCACCCAAGGAAACGCCTTTCCTATGGGAAAATGACAGGAGTACACCAGTGTACCCCAAATATCCCACACCCATAAAAAAAGGCAAGAAAAATTCAAAAATAAATAAAAAATAAAAATAAAATGAATGGTAAAAAGGGGATGGTGTACATTTGGGGTACACCTTTGGTGTACCCCTAGCATATTCCTTTCCTATGAGGTGCAATTGAAAGGGGTGGGATATGTATGAGTCGGAGACATGGTGGGGTTTATCAAGGAGATAGGGGATAGAAACCGTCAATTTTACGAACGGACATCTGAGCGCTCCTGGGTCATCTCATGACATTACCGGACTATGTCATGGGAACCTCCCTCTTTTAGGGTAAGAAATAATTTTAAATGATTTTTCTTTGTTCTCAAAAGAAAATTCAATTTGTACTTCGTATATACTCTATACTGTTTTGTCTTTCACTTAAGAAGTATTTTTTGTACTGAATATTTATCCATTTTTTACTTTTTCGATCAAAATTAAGAAATTATGACCACAAATTATATAAAACTAGTGTTATATATTGATATAAAATTTATTTATTGGATTTATTTTATAAAATTATTCTTGAAATATTATTTTATCTAATTAAATAACAATATATATTTTATTTAATTATATATCATTCGATAAAATGATTGACAGCAAAAAGTCAGAATTGGACAAAAACTCATGTACGAAAGTAGTACTTCGTGCATTTTTCTTGTTTGCAATGCCTAAAAACTATGGAGTAATTTTTTTTCTTTTTTTGGCTAACGGAGTACTATTTTAATGAATAAACATGATGTAAAAATCTTTTTTTGAAGGGATATGTAAAATTTATAAATTAATTCAATTTGTAACAAAAAATTATGCTCCAAATTTAAGTTGCATGTTTACTAATTGTTCTTTGCTTTCATTTCCTAGTCACAAATCACACCAAATTCATGGGCTTGCTTAAAGGATTTAAGAATAGTTCAAGTCAAGAAACTCATCAATCCATCAACACTAACAATACCCAAGTATCAAGCAACTTCATTAATCAATTCCACTTATTTAGCCTAAATAAGTGCATCTAGAGGTAGATATTCAATTGAAAACTTCAAAATATCTTCATTCTCTAACATAATAAAATAAAAAGACGTTCAAATCATCATATGTTTTTTTTGTTACTCTGTTTGAAAACTTGAATCACAAAAATCATACTTTTGTTTGTGTTATCTCCATTATTTTACACAAAGCGTGAAAAAGTTTGCACTCTATTCATATATGTTCCAACAAATAACAAGACAACTTGTCTTCAGTCATATATGTTCCAATTCATCTGGCGTTATTGGTTGCTTAAAGGGAACGATCGACTTCTTCTCCACATCTCGTGATAAAGCTTTCCTCATATCTATGGTGTAGGAAAAAAAAGACAAAGATATCATCTTTAATTAAGATAGGACCATTTAAGGGACTCCAAACATTCTCATACACATCCACAAACACTCGTTAGTATCAATATTTGTGAGAAAGTGAGTGTATTTGTCCACTTTTCCAGTCTCATTCTAGTTGTACACGTATATATTAATGGAAAATCTTTTGGGCTAACTTTGATTAGCTAGTTTGCCCTCACATCATTCACTTCCACAAAAAGGTATGAGTAATTTTTTATAAGATCTCTTTCCTCATTGGTACCAGCTAAGTATCAACAAAAAAAATGGACAAACACATAAAGTGTATAGGTACATCAACAGGGGGGATTTATTCAACTCACCAAGCCCATCTTCTTTTCCGGAGTAGTATCGTGCGACTCGCCTGTATATTATGTAGCCGAGCTGGAAAGCAGAAAATTATAATTTTAATGAATAAACACGCACAAATGTTCTTAAATTTTTTTAAACTAAGTTTATCATTATAATATTTGTTTGCTTCTATATTTTGGAAAATTGCTTGAAACTCCATCTTCCTTTGTTCAAAGTGAGATCAATGATGTTAGAATAAACCATACCTTCTCATACAACTTTATGGCTGGTACATTGGATGATCTCACAAAGAGGTCAACAAAGTAAGCTTCGTAACTATAATATGAAAGAGTTTCCATTAGTGCCAACAGGGGTAATACCTTATCAATGAAATGACATTATAAATCCACCCCTAAGATGCAGACAACATGATATAATGGATGGCTAGAGATGTGAAAATAAAAATGCACAACAACACTTTCTGAAAAAATGAGAGCTCGAGTAAATTTATCGAGCACGAGAATCCTGCTAAGGATTCGATTCCCTTTTATGTGTCTCTCTCGTAACAGAAAGTATAATGCATGTGAAAACGGCACATGTTATTAGAGTAAGATCATGTTTTTTTCAACTTATTTTTATTACTTATTGTTATTAGAATCATATCATACCAGATCAAAAACAGTTTTAAATATAACTATATAACTACAATCAGACCAGACCTTAATACTTCGTATGTAACAAGAAGTCGGTTAGAACAAAACATGAGTTTGGGATTGAGAGAGGGAGGGAGTACTTGACTTTAAAGCAATGAACATGGATAGAAGTGAGGATAAGAGTTGCATACATTTTATCACTCACATCTTCAAGTAAATTCATCAGTTTCCTCGCCAATTGTTGTCTTCTATACTCAGGTGATACAGTAAGAGTGGTAACATGGCCATGCCAAGATTCACCTTCCCCTTCAACTTTTCCAATGACTACAAACATAAACATAAAACACACTAATATTTTCGTCAAATTTTTGCCCCACCACACCCAATGTTTGAGCGCAACTAACCAGGAACCATCCCAAATTCCCAATTGAGTTCTTGCGCCATTTACCTTTGAACTCTAAAAAAAATTGAGTGAGTTCCTCCTAAACTTTAAAAATTGCACCAATAGCCCTTGAACATTTTAAAAGGTTGCATCAAAGATCCTTCCATGCCAGATTTGGGAGTATGTCAATCACACGTTCATTAATATACCAATTGGAGCTTGATGAAGATGCTGTGGATTGACGAAGGGGTTGATCCATTGGTGCAGCGTCTTAAAATGTTCAGAGACCATTGGTGCAATTTTTAAAGTTCAGATGAAATACACTTATTTTTTGGAAAGTTCAAAAGTAATCGATGCAAAAAAAAAAACCATCCCAATTTCTTAACTTTAGCTTGATGTGATTGAGATGATACTTAGCATATATCTTCTTCAATTCACATGAAGATATAGGAGTGAAAACAGAAATGGAGGGAGGATCGAACTCACTGTAACCCATGATTTGGTTCCCAGGAGCTTCGGCTACATGGAAAAAATCAGGCCACCTAACCAGGTAAGTCATGTAGAACGACATTTTGTACTGCATCCATCATTTCAAACTCATCAACATTCAATTCCCAGATTAATTATTTTCTGAAACAGATAGAGATGAATGGAGATCGAGTACCGACGGTTGCGGTGAGATGATCTAGATTCACCGGCGTTAATCGGAGAAGATCGTTGCAGCGAAATCTTCGGATTGTCGTCATCCTTAATTCCCTTCTCTCAACAACTTTCTTCTTCTTCTTCTAGATTCTTCGCCCAAACCTTCGAATGGAAGGCCGCCGTTCCAGTTTGAATCTAATTCCGGACATGTAAAAAAGTTAAATGCCCCAACATTTCCCGCAATTTCCTCTAAAAAAACCCCCATAATAACGTATAAATTCTTCCTCCGTAATTATAGACACCTTTGTTTTTTACATGTGACCATACAAGACTATTACCTAAGAATTTAGGAGTCACATCATTTTATAAAATATACTTCCAGTTTTCTTAAAATATTTGGAAATTAACTTCGGGTTTCGGATGAACTTTCGGTCTATCCCCTGTCATACTCACTTGTTTCATTATCTTTTAATAATAATAATAATAATAATAATAATAATAATAATAATAATAATAATAATAATAATAATAATAATAATAATAATTCATGGAATAGCCTTTTTACGTGTTGCTAGTTTGGGTTGATCTTAATTTTTTTTGGATATAAGTAATGTTGTCTAGAGTCTAGACAAATCCATTTCATAATTCAGCCTTTTGAACTTTTGAAGCAAATTTCATTTTGAAATGTTAGAAGATAAATTTACCTAAATAGAACTAAAACATAATGACTTTCCCAATATAGGACCATATGACTTTACCTTGGTCATTATCAAGTAGTCATTATTCAACTAAATGTCCATCATTACTGGACATTATTCCTCATACTAGGTCATTATTAAGTCCTATTTATAGAATAAAAAAGTTTAAGTCCTACATTAGAAAAGTCATTATGTTTTTAGTCATATTTAGTGCAAATTTCACATGTTAGAACCTTTACTAACAAAACTTGATGGGATGAATCATTGTATTATTGGATAGGTATTAGTTTATTTTAACTATGTAACGAAAACATGTTCCTCTATGGATTGTCACTACTGGTAAACATGCCTAGAGAAATGCATGTTGCTCAGCTTCTTAATTTCATGTAACTGAATTGATGCGCTCGAACCCGGCAGAAGGCGTGTCGTTCGTCTTTCCCGAGATTCTTCTGTAAGAACAGGCGCAGGAATGGGGTGGTTTAGAGACTCACTAGTCTATAACTTTAGCACTTCCTCGAGATATGCCGAGGTAACCCTAAATGTGTAGTTTTATAATTTGCATGTTATCGAAACTCTCATGATTTTTTTGATTTCATGTACTCGGGTAACTGAATGTCGGTGTAATTTTACAACTTGCACGTTATGCATTTTTAATGACTATTTAATAAAATATAATATTCTTATTACATGTTATTTTAAAAAAATTTTAATCTATTTTTTATATGTGTAAATTTATTTTTTATTTATCTACCAAAACACTTTTGTATTATTTGAACGGAGAGAGACTGCCATCTCATATCTCGCCTGAGCTCCTATCGAGTTTTACAGCGGCGCCGGAGAGACGTCGGAGGGAGAAACAGCTATGGATATTCTCAAACAAGAGCTGGAGAAGAGGCGGAACAGCCTACGGGAGGACGTCGGAGGCAAAAAGTTCTTCAAACGCTCCGAGATCGAGCAGAAACGCCTCCAGCGGCTACACGAGGAAGAGAAACGCGAAGCCGAATCCAAAGCTCTCCGTAAGAAGCAATCGGAGCAGGCAAACAGATCCGGCGCTGACGCTTCTTCCGATCCCAACTCCAATCCTAATCACCTCGGTAAATCCAACGCCGAATCCAATGCATCTTCTTCCAAACCCCAAACCCTAACCGACGAACAAAAGATCGATTCGCTCCATCTTCCGAGGCAAGAAGTTATCCGCAGACTCCGCTTCCTGAAACAGCCCGTCACACTGTTCGGAGAGGATGATGAGGCCAGGCTGGATAGGTTGAAATATGTGCTGAAAGCAGGGCTTTTTGAAGTCGATGACAGTGATATGACGGAGGGGCAGACTAATGATTTCCTGCGTGATATTGTGGAGTTGAAGAAACGGCAGAAGTCTGGGATTTTGAGCGAAAGGAAACGGAAGGCTACTGAGGATGGAGAGGATAGAGACGGGGGAGGCGGCGAAGATGATTTGAGCGGGGACGGAGGCTCGTCGGGAGTGGATTACGACAAGGATTTGAAGAGGCTGAAGACCAAATTTGGGGACTTGTGTGATGAGGACAAGATTTTGGTGTTCTTTAAGAAGCTGTTGAACGAGTGGAATCAGGAGCTTGATGAGATGACTGAGGCTGAGAAGAGAACTGCCAAAGGGAAATCCATGGTTGCCACATTCAAACAGTGTGCTAGGTACTTGAATCCTCTGTTCAAGTTTTGCAGGAAGAAGGTTAGCATACACTATCCTCTTGAGGTTTATAATTATTCATGTCTAGTTTAAGTGGAGTAAAATTTTGAGCAAACATCATCAAGCACACACAGGTGCTTTAGTATAAAGACTAGACATTTGAACATTCCATTAGTGTTGTCAAAGAATCCAAGCTTTTTGGTTTTGTCTGTAGAGACGTGGTTTTTAAAAATAGTACTCTCTCCATCCCATAATAATCTTCACTTTACGCGAAATGAAGTGAAATTGTAAGTTTTTTTCAATTCTTTTTATTTAAAGATTGGTATCTAAATAAAAATATAAAACTTACGTCAAAAGTATCTACAAAATAAATGATGACAAGAATATTTTATTTTATCAAATAATCAATAAAAACGAACAAATAAATAAAAGTTCCCGTGGAATAGTGAAGGAAGATGATTCTAGGACAGGGGAGTATGATATTATCAAGTACGGAGTATTTAATAAGAAACTAGTGGGATTCATCATAGAATGATGCTCTTCCAGGCTATTTGTTCCTACAAGTGTGTGTGCGCGCTACATCATTTAGATTTGTTTCATGTATCATTTGGGACGGTTGAAGCTCAATCCAACAGTCCCGATGATCATTGATCAATCTCTTAATTGTGTGCTGTTAGATCTTCATCACAATATCGGATGGGTCAAGCTGTGAAAACTAACAACCAGTTGTCTTTGATAATAAACAGATCCTGATCTAGACCCCTAATGGAATGAGCAGTGAACCATATCAGATTTCATTCAAGTATTCTCAACAAGATTATATGACCATAGTGTCTATTTATATTTCTGAGCTTCTAACCCTATTGTCAGACTGGTTGGACATACATAGATTAGGAAATCTGATATAGTGAGTGAGATCAGTGGATGCTTCTTAGTTGTGATAACTTTGTAGTATTATTACTCTATTGAAAATGGAATTTAGTGATGCATGTTATATTTTATTGAATGAACATGGAGTATTGAAGTAAAGGAATCAATAGTTTCACTTTCAAGTGAAATGGCCCATGTGTGTACAAGCAGTTTGGAATCGATTAGGAGTCGTTAAGAGCCTGAAATCATTGACCTTACAATACAAACCACAATTTTTCCCTGACGGACACCTTCACAAAAAAGAAAAACATATACTTATACTTTTTATTCTTGTGTGTGTGTGTGTGTGCGTGTGTGTGTTTTCCTTGTGGGGAAAGAAGAGAGCATAGATTGTATGCCTAGAATCATATTCTGAAATGCCAGGCCACAAGATTTTCAGTTAAGTTTTTTTTGGGGGTATTATTACTACTAATGGTGATGCATTGTTGCTTATGCTGGTCCTACAACTGTGTTCACAATGTAGGTACTTCCCGATGATATTCGGCAAGCATTACTTTTGATGGTAAAGTGCTGCATGGAGAGAGATTATCTAGCCGCCATGGATCATTACATCAGAATGGCCATTGGCAATGCTCCTTGGCCCATTGGTGTTACTATGGTTGGTATCCACGAACGTTCGGCCCGCGAGAAAATTTACACCAACAGTGTTGCACACATCATGAACGACGAGACGACCCGAAAGTATCTGCAGTCGGTCAAGAGATTGATGACATTCTGCCAACGCCGCTACCCCACCGCCCCATCAAAGGCCGTGGAGTTCAACAGCTTGGCCAATGGCAGTGATTTGCAGTCATTACTCGCAGAAGAAAGGTCTTCATCCTCAGACGAAAAGCAGCTTCGCCTATTGCCTGCCTGATGAATTGTATGTATCATTTTCGTTACGTTGTAGAAACACTGCACGAACAAAAACGGTTCCTTTGGAATATTTTTTTTGAATTTGAAGGATATGGTGGCCTGTTTGGTGCCCATAACCAGTGTATAAGTATCTTTTACTGATTTTGTTTGGGTTGCCCAATGTGAAACTCAATACTGGTTTTGATTTTTGAATTTTTTGGCTTCTTTAGGATTTTTCTTCCTTGCTAACCATAACCCTAGTTTTTTGTTTTTTTTGTCTTTGTTTTTAACTTTTGGCTATGCAGCTCAAATGCTCTAATTCTATAAGCTCTTAAGAGAATTGTTTCACTGCCACTTCTAGTACACTTCATTTGTCCCTAGTAGCTTTCTGTCTTATAGTTTATACTCCATTTGTGAATTTAATTGTCAACCCCCCCCCCCTCTACCTCTATAATTAGTTGCCCGCCGTTCATGTGAGTTTGGAAACAATGATTTTGGTTGTTTTGTTTTGGCTGATCCGCCGGCAACCTTGGGTCTAATTTGGGAACATTTCCAATCAGCGATAACATTTTCAATAATCTTTCAGTGGTGCAGTTTAAAAAGGTTAGAAGTAAACATGTGTTAGTTATCTTTTCAAAATGTTAAAGTTGAACAACGAATTTCTCGCAAAACATGCACTTTATTTGTCGGTTACTTTGCTCTATTTCAAGTTCTTGCACATATCTATTGTCTTTGCATTCTTGTGTGCCTCTTGTATACTTGGTGCACTTCAGAAAGAGAAAAAAATTGTAATTTCTCTTTACATGATGCAAAATGGAATTGATGCATTGCTTCAGAATGGAGTAATTAAAATTGAACATTTGAACTCTATAGTGAGAACTTTGGACGGGTTCAAATTGCAAAATGAATACACACGTTCGTGCATGTTTCATATATATATATATATATATATATATATATATATATATATATATATATATATATATATATATATATATATATATATATATATATATATATAGGGGAGGGATCAAGTGAGAATGAGTTGTTGTGAGAGAAATGAGAATGATCTAGATCCATTAGATTTACTGCATCGTGCGGTCTCCAATATGCAACATAAATTATTTTATAAAAGGAAAGGGGAATTGTTATTGGGTATGTTAAATGAGACAGACACGTGGAAGGGCATTTCTGGAAATGGAGAAGTACATTAATAAGCGTAAAAAAGGTGCAGATCTTTAATATCCCGCCACTTACGCATTTTGCCTTGAATAGAAGTCTTTTTGCTTTCTTCCATAACCCTTTTCTTCCGCCGGCGCTGCATTCTTCAGAGCTTCGTTCAGAGTGAAATTGGTAAGTGAGAGAAAGTTGCAGTGCACGCCTTAAGAAGAAGGAGACCTCGTGAAGGAGGTGGCTGTTAGAAATTGCATTCTAAGGCATGACTACTGCGGGGAAATCAGCGATGGTGGTTGAAGGTATGCGTTTTTAATTTCGAAAGGGTCTATTTGATTTGGGGTTTTGGTTGTATTGCATGCCGTTGATTAATGCATCTGTAGTTTTAATTTCG
>OOIL02002239.1:1748762-1791243 GCA_900332095.2 Cuscuta campestris
GAGAACTAAGGGTTTTTGTGTTTTTTGGTTGATTTGTTTTTTGGGGGAGGAGCCATTCCTTCACATGACATGGGTATGATGTTTTTGGACGTATGCATGCGTTAGTAGTGGTAGGATGATCTTGTTTACGTGACAGATGTGTTTAATGCTCTAAATTATGCACTACCCTTGGTAATTCTTTAATTGCCGTGTATTTTATTTTGAACTCAACAGTGGAGTTCATCCTAGTAGGAATTGATGATATGTTTACTGGGGTATTCTAAGAAGCAGATGATTTTGTTGAATGAGACATTTATACATGCCGATTACATTATGCAATATATATTTGGTAAATATGTGATCACATAACGTGTATATACATTAAGCAGTGCCCTGATACACAAAGATAGTTGAATTTGTTGTGTGTCATTATCATGTCAAAAGGTTGTAGGGGGAGTATTTGCAAAGCCAGGTGTATGTATTGAGATTGGCGAATTATGATATAGTAATGATGGGTTAATGCGCTAATAACTGTGAGAAATGTAAAATGTAGTGAGATGTGCATGAAGATGAAGGAGTACATGAAGATTTAGAGAAAAAAATAAAGTGGTACAATGTTGCATCCAGAAATAAGATTATCATAGCCCCTTATTCATTGGGCAGTTTCGACTGTCGTGGTAACCAACTTCTTTGCATGTTCGGCATACTCTCTTTTTTGTTTTTTGGACTGCTCCATGCTTATTTCTACGGCACTTTTGATGCGTTTTCCACTGCCCTTGTTATGCACCTTCTCGGGAGGTAAAACACGAATCTCGGATGGTGCCGATGTGCCATAGTAAGATTCAAAAATCTTGTTCTTTTCTGGTTCTGAATCTCCAGAATAGGCCGATCTCTCGAGGTTTTGTTTCTGTGTTTTAATAACTTGGGTAAATGCATCTAACAACTCAGAATCATTCTCCGCAAGTGCAACACACGCATGGATGTTAGCCCACAAATGGTTTATCTTCCATCTAGTATTCTCTTGATTTGAATCCCCTTCAATGCCACACGAGACAGATCCAAGATAACGTTTTGCTATGTCAATCTTACACCATCGCTTTGTAACGTAATTGTCAGGAATAGTGGGACATCCCATTGCTATAAGAACAACAAATATATGCCTATAGAGAAGCCCAACGCGCTGATAATGCTTGCATGAACATGATGCGTATGAATTATCTGCGGAGTACATAATTGAGAACGTCATACCTCTATTGTCCTTAATCGTGTAGTGCAGTTTATCATCGATGTTCTCAACATGTGTGCTAAAACACGAGAAACATGCAGCACAAATCTCTTTTTGCACATCATAAAATACTGACAACGTATATATGGCAGCGGCATGCCTCTCAATTGGCAACGGAGTCTTGAACACAGGAGTGCAGGATTCAGAATCTGCATTTAACTTAGCATTCCTGTGGCGTTGTGCATCCATGGCACTTTCAAACTGCATCGAGAACTCTACGAGACTGAAATGGGGGTTAGAGAACTCCCCGAAGAAGCTGTTCTCACTTTCAGATCGTGAAGTTGTTCGTAGTAAACCAGCCATGAATTGGTCTCTAAAATATGCTGGGATGCACGTTTGGCGAATGTTAAACAACTTAACAAACCATTTGTGATTCACCAGATTGTAATTATGCATTGCCTCATTCCATTTGTGCTCAAAATTGCGTGGGTCTAGATAATGGCTCCAGATAACGTCATTCAATTGTGTGAGAAAGACGGAATCCTTGTTTAGCGGTTCCCCCACTTTTTCCCTACTTTTTTAGTAATATGCCACATGCAATACCTGTGTGTTGTCTGTGGGAAAACTTCGCTGATAGCAGTCGTCAATGAGGGATCTTGGTCTGTTATGATGCACTGTGGATCATGGTCCATTGCATCCTGAAATTGGCGAAAGATCCAAGTATAGGATTCTATGTCTTCGTTGCAGAGTAAACCAGCTCCAAATGTAACACACTTCTGGTGATTATCCACGCCTGTGAATGGAGTGAACACCATGTTGTACCTATCATTTTAAAGAACAAAGTGTGATTGGATTAAAATTGTATTCAAATTGGCATTGTCATAAAATGATTAGTGTTACAAAAAAGCTATACATGTAAGCACACCTGTTAGTCTCATACGTAGCATCGAAAGAGAAAACGTCCCCAAACAGAACCCAGTTTTTCCTAGCAACGGGATCGCACCAAAATAGTCGGGTAAGTTGGTCCGTTTCATCAACATCATATGCAAAACGAAATGCAGGACATGTTTCTTGTCTTCGAAACATTTTGTCGATGATCATTTGTGCATCTCCACCCGCAACATATGCCTTAAGGTCTCGTTTGAAGTTATTGAAATCAATTGCTGTGGCGCCTATGTTATTATAACCGCCAACTGACTCCTTAAACAATCGAAATGATTTCATTGTGCCGATATTTGCTTTGGAACAATTTAGCATGAATTTCTTGTGTCCAATGTCAACATTCCGATTGATCTTCAAAAAGGGTCTCGAGAAGGATGAGAGCATCGGGTGATTGTGGCGTTCCTCAAAGGAGGTGATTTTGTATCCAACACTACCACATAATCTGAAAATTACACGTGCTCTACAGCCAGTGCGGTTGGAAACACGACGCCGAATCCTTTTCTTACCATTTGGGGTGCTCGCGGACATACTGGGAGCATTGCTGGAGATCTGAGCAGCGTGTTTATGACCTTCACGACTGCATAAAATATACTTCCATACATTTACACCATCCGGAGACTTTGTAGACGTACCCAACCGAATGTCAAAACCTGCCAAAAGCACGTAGTTCTTGTAGAACGAAATCCCATCTTCAAGCTTCTCAAAAATCATTCCCACTTTGGGCTTAGAATCTGCTGGGCATTCTGGGATGCATATATTTGGATCAAAAAATGATATTTCTTCGGCATTTTCTTCCACTAATGTATTCGTATATCCCCCTATGCATAAAAAATAAAAATTTCACCAACAAATAAAAATTTCACCAACAAAAGTGAAGAATGCAGAAACATTTCATATAGTACAAGTGCAGAACCAGGAAAATGTGTTCGAAATAATTATTTTCCTACAAACTTATTTTCCAAAATCCAGAAAATTGAATTGGTCGGGCTGGTACCTGCGTCCATGGCTGAGGGCTCCGTCATTGCAGTGAAGATTCAATGCTGTACTGATCAAGGGATTCTGAAAGCCCTTCCTTCCGTAGGATACAATATAGGAATTAATATTAATGGAATCCATACCTAAAAGGAAACGGAAATCTGGAAGATGGAATGGAAGGTAAATTAGGCGAGAAAAAACAGGGTAAGTGGCGAGATGTCCGGGTGTTGAAACATAGAGGTTGTAGAAGGAAGGAGATCTGGAAATACTTTTATGCCCCTCAGCGGAAGTGGAGATCTTAGATCTGGAGATGAAGATCCTACGGCCTATATTTATTCCTACTTCTTTCATTAGATTCTATTCTCATTTGAACCAACTTCTATATATATATATATATATATATATATATATATATATATATATATATATATATATATATATATATATATATATATATATATATATATATATATATATATAAGTTGAGGGGGTCCATTGGCAAAAATCACTCCACTTAAATTTTTATCTCATGAGAGGTCTTTGAGGTAGGCAAAATTGGGGATTTCAATGAATGAACCTCTAGCCCTTTGGTACAAGTTTTTTGGTTAGATCAGTTGTGAATGCAGAGACTTTGTGGGAGCTGAAAGACGAAAAAGTTTCGGGCTTGTATCTTTCAAAATTCTTGAGTGGGATTGTAGAGGTTTAAAATCCATTAAGAATTTTAATGGATTAAAAAATGGATGGAGGATGGGTAATTACATGATAGATCTTTTGAAGATTGTGTAGTGGGGAAAAAACATGTCATCTTTCACCCTTTCCATTATCATCACATGTTTAATTAATTTTTGTTTTAGCCACAAAATTGAGTAGAGTTAAAAAAATCTGAAAATGAGTGTGTAAGTGTGTAACAATTGACTCCCACTTTGGAAAAATTGAAGTCTTCAAGTTTCGTCTAACTGCTTAGTTAGTCAATGCCGAATTCAAAAGGACTAATAGTTGAGTTTGACTTTTAACAGTGGTGATGGTTGATGAAAGACAATCATGCTTAAAATTATATTCTTATATAAATCAAATATACGACAGATCTCATTTCATATTGATTAGTTTAAGATTAAAAAAATTTTGTATCTCATTTGAACTACTTTCTGGACGGATTCTAGAGAAACCCTAAAATGGGACTCACCCTTTTTTTTTGCAAATTCATCTAGTTTCTAATCTAGTATCCAAGTGTTATTTTTCTCGGGGGAATATTTGACAATTTAGCAACTTTGATCGTTCATATATTCGATTAAATACTTGTGAATACAAGTATTTCACGATGGTAAAGCAACATCATAATTAAAGGTGCAGTGTAATATCATGTCAAATTTAAGATTTTACAAAATTTGGCCCCAAAAATCGTCACACAAGCAAAGTAAATTAGGACAGAGAGAGTAAATATAGAATCAATATTGAAATTTTGAAACGGGGTTCGAACTTCGAAGTACTACACCTTAATGGCATGTTTGGGAGAATGAGGACCTTTTCCCTTTGCCTGCTTATTCATAAGCACTTCTACAAGTTCTTATGGTATTTTTATGATCCACTCCAAGTTTATGTAATCCAACAGATCGCAAACATATAGCTTTTTTTATTGAAAAAATGAGAGCTCGTCGTCTAAGAACAGGAGGCAAGGGTAGACAAGCACAAGTAAATCCAAAGTTTCCAAATTGGCAATAATAACCCAAGTGCAGTTATGTTTCCACCCAAAAACTATGGGGATGCTTTATGGCATTGTCTGATACTTCTAGAAACAAATGAAAACACATAACATGCAAAAGAAAAGTGCAGCTGTTACTTGACCAAATGCCTTATCCATCATCAGCTTTCGGCATTAAATCACCTGCAAAATGTAAAGATGAATAAGCAAAATTTTAATTAATCTACCAAAATATATTTTGAATTATAAAAGACACACAACCCTCTATCCTGCAACTGAAAACTTATTCCATACCAGGATGAAGACTCCTTTTTCAAGGAAATATGCTATTTCTCAACATGTTTGATGTTTTTCATAAACGTTGTGTCCCGAACAAGTTGAGTGTGTTACGTTTACTTAAGCCAACAAATAAACTTGAAAATGGAACTATTTTTGATTATTTCCAATAGTTGCGCTTTACTTATACTCAAACAGTTTACCTTTGTGAAACATGGCTCTTCTTAATGACATCCCGGGATAAGATCACTATTTGACCTTTATATTAGTGGTACCAATCACATATAGTAAGAGTACAATAGTAATTAAGCATCCAAAATGAATTCCAGATCAGAAACATGGACGGGAACTTTGCATTTTAAATTATTCATTTGCTGAGTCTAAGAACACCTACACACATAGGAAACAATGAATAGAGAAATTTGCACTCTTTACCAATTCTGATGTGAATGTTGCTTCTACAATCTGTACAATGTCCGAAGGATAGTGCAAGTTTATAAAACCCTATATAGCTGATTTTTACCCATTGTATGATTCAATAAAGCGGAATGAAATTGGGGAGGGGGTGGACGGGTTCTGAAAAGTTATCTTTGGTTCAATTGAGGAGTGGAAGAAATTTATCTTCAAATATACCAAAGAAAATTATTTTAGTATAGTTTTATATTGTAATTAATACTCCGTAGTAGTAATCTATATGTATAGAGATGATAATGTGACAAGATTTGAAATAGAAAGTGAAAACTCCTACTGCTCCCCCCCCCCCACCCACCCGCTTCATACTCCCTTAACTAAACACACAGCCCTTAGCCTTCCTTCCCTCCCTCCAAGCACACGACTTGTTTTGATGGTGCTTAAGCAACACCAGAATGATATCAACAAGCAATAAATTTCAATAAGACTAATTCAACTAACATGCTTCATTTATCATCTGGAAATCAATCATTTTAACAAAACTTTCTACCTGTAAACATGCTACATAGAAGCTTGTTAAAATGTAAAAGAGATGCAATCACTCACAATAATAGCAGTTCGTAATGTTTCTACTTTAGCTTTATTTATATTTATCTATGTAACATGCTCTATGAAGGACAGAGATAGAGTTAAATTAAAATAGTAAACCACCCACAAACACTCTCTAGAAACCTAAAAACAAGATGTGCTATGTTATCAATATGTTGAATTACAATTCTATACACAAAAACAAGTTGTCTTGAGTGCACAACTTCAGCAACTCTAACTTTCAAGTTTCAACATTCTGTGGCTAATTTACATTTACCAATTACCACTGTATCGCATCATTCTCAATGGATTTAAGAGCGTGATGCTTTACACGATTGGGAGATCACGAATGACCATACATCGAGATTCATTTCAATGTATTATTAAGATTTTGGATTAGTTAAAAGGCTAAGAAATGAAAACCACGGGACATTTTATATACTTATAGTGGTCTAACACACAAATAAAATCAAATGAAGCCACACAAAAATTGCAATCGATCCGGATGTCAATGCATTGTTTCTAGACTTGATTTTGTTTCATCATTGAATAACACTGGATAATATAGACATCCAGATCTTAAATCATGCCTTCGATTTCATTCTAGGGTTTCAAATGACCAGACAATAAAGGTGTATGAACGTTCTGAAACGATACTCACTTTTTATGCCTCTGGACGAATTTCGATTTCTTGGCGTCCTCTTCTGCAGATCAACAATCAGAAGCGAAGATCAGATGAGAGGATATAGACGCAAATGTATGAATGCGAAATTTACATACGAACCGGTGAGCCCGAGGGAGAGCTTGGTGATGACGGCGCCGGTGATGCCGAAGCCGACAAGGAATGGCCAGGTCCGGCTGAACTCACGGCGGAAAAACACCGGCCATGGATCGAATTGCCTCATCTTCCGGCGGCTAAGCTTTTTTTACGATTTCTCTCTCTCTAGAAATGGATGTTCACTGATGAACAATACCGAATGGAAGCTGAACATCTGCGCTGGAACGCCTCTGTAAGTACATTCTCTCCCATTTCATGGGCCTAGAAAGAGCACGGCCCGGATAAGTATATGGGTTGAAACTCATTGCATCATTTTGGGCTTGTTCCATAATGTGAACTAGTCCCTTGACCCTTCATATTTTTTTCTTTAAAATTCTTCTCTATTATAATATTTATTTCAGGAGCGGAAGTTAGATCTATCACTTTTGTGAATGAAGCACCATAGTCTAGAGATACTTCGAATAAATTATTGTACACCAAAATCAATTCTTATAGCAGTGCAATCGCGATATTTACGATACTCCGTTCATAAAATTGATTGTTTGTTTGTTCCTATCCCCATGACCCCCACGGTGAACCCCCACAACCCGTCTCGTCCATAACACACCCTTACACCCCCTCCAAATTGAGTAATTGGTCCATTTAATTTCATTCATTAGAACTCAAAATATTTTTTTTATCTCATCACATACTCTTGAATTCTCAAAACCGACCCTGTTCTATAGAGTAATTCATATGATGATCATAAACCACCAAAAGCTGAATCAATTAAATTCAACGAAAGGGGTAGAGAAGAAGAAGAAGAAAGTGAGTTGAGCGAGAGAGTTCGTGTATAAGCGCGATAGATTCTTATTAAAAATGATATTCTACCTCTATTATAGGGTTTGTTTTGTTCAACTTATTTTTCAACTTATTAAGTACAAATTAATTCAATTGAATAATCACAAGGCTCTTGATACGAATCTTTTACGATTCATACCGGGATATGGAAGAACTTCGAGCGTTCTTCAAATTCCAAGAAAGGGGAGACAAAGAGAGAAAGAAAGATTCGAGCATTTTCGAGCTCCAAGAAAAGAGAGACGAGAGATTAAGAAAATTCTTAATTATTGATTGATTGAATGATAATAATATGGAATTACAATATATATCGATGAGACGTCACACTCACGCGACTTAATGGGCTCGGACCCATACAAAACCTTAATCTATAGAATATTAATAAATACACCTTCGTCCTCAAAATAAGTTCCCTTTTTGACTTTTTGAGGATTTAAGGGATGGATATTTTTGTGTTGACTTTTCAAAAATACCCTTGATTTGATTGGTAAAAGTAAGATATGATATGTACTCCGTAGATTATTAGTAAAAAGATATGATGTGATAGGTAGGGTATGAAAAAATGAGGGATAAAAGTAATTTTTTAATAGATAAGGGAAGTTCTTTTGCCTTTTGGGGACAAAGAAAAAAAGAGAGGGGAACTTCTTTCGGGGACGAAGGGAGTAATAATAAATAACTACTCCCTCCATCTAGGAATACTGTTCCCGTCGTACTCTTTTTTTCTGTCCAGAAATGATGTTCTCATTCTACCTTATTTTGTCTAGTCTTCTAAAAATCTTCTCCTCATTTCCTTCTCTTCTCCCTTTTTTTCCTTTCTTCTTTTTCCTTCTTCTTTTTGCTCCACCGCTATCTTCTTTCTCCTTATTTTTCTTTTTCGTTCTTCTCTCCTTTTTATTCTCTAATTGTTAGTTCCATATTGTGTTGGCATTATTTTTTGACAAACGAATGGATTTATCTAGAATTATTTTAGATGTTTTATTTAGAATTAGTGTCCTAGCATGTGAATGAAGAGGAAGAGGGAAAAAGCTTGAAGAGAGAATTCTAGTCCTACTTGGATTCTAATCCTACTTGGTTTACAATTCATAAGGAGGAGACCATGGTTGAGAATCCTAAGCACACTCCAACATGGCTATTCTATTCTATTAATATCTTCACCCTCCCTTAGGTTTTGGGCGTGAAAAACTACTAAAAACCAGAAGCAAATTCGATCAAAAGAAAAAACAAGGTGCAGATTTTGAAACTGTAAATTTTCTGGACAGCCCGCACAGATTTGATCATAGCCGGAGATCCGACCGTTGGATTTTGCTGAAATTTTCAGAGAGTGTTCCCAACACATAGGGCTTCAACGTGTTCAAATTTCACGTCAATCGGAGTTATGGATCTTCTGTTATTGAAGTTACAATCTACACATTATTGCTGATTTTTCGCAGAAAATGCAGACCTGGTTTTCTCGATGGTTGGAGTATCAAATCTTGTCCGATCATGCTGAAATTTTAGGAGGAGTCTAGGGACTCGTGGAGCTTCAATCTGAACGGTGGAGATCGAATTTCAACGGTTCAATCTCGAGTTATGAGATTGTGAACAGCCTGCATATTTTTGTAGATCAAGGAGAATCTTTATTTGAAGGTGTATTAGAATCTACGTCCTCGAAGAAGATCTTTGAGAAGGTGTAACAAGCCGTGGAGATAGACGCAAACCGAGTTTGTCGTCAAGTCATTCGTAAGTAGACAAATCAATACATTAGAAGGTTCTGTTGTGATTGATTGTGTAATTCTTACGGTGATTTAGTGGAAGGGCTATTACACGGACGTGGGCCTTGCAGACGTAGGAGAATTTGCTCCGAACTGCGTGAACAATTCTGGTGTCTTGCTTGCTGTTTTTACTTTATATTTTACGTGTGTACTTGTGACAGAGAAGGTGTTACAGTACTCTGTCAATCATCTGTTACTGTGACAGTGCTGCAGCATCTTCTCTGCAGCATAGTGGACTGATCTGTTTGCATAGCTTGTGTTTGGTGTTATCCGCTGCGCCCCACGAACTTACACTAATTCCACTGTATCTTTTTCTTTCTTTTCTACGTTCTAATTATCTTAGAGAGGTACAATGGAGAAAGACATCTTCTAGAATATGAAGAGACGATACAATTAATATTAAATATAATATTTATTATATTGAACATGTTTCTGACATCAATGTCAGAAGAGAGCGAGAGCGAATCCCAAGATTATCTTGGAAATCTAGAATTAACATATGCGGGAGACATTTGGCAAAAATATCTGCATATTTAGAGAACTCGTACTTTGCCTAAAGCAACTTTGTCACGTATAAAGTGAATATCAACCTCAACATGTTTCGTTCTCTGGTGCTGAAGGGGGTTTGATGATAAGTAAAGATCACTAACATTGTGGATCTAATTCGGCACGATAACAATGTTGGTAACCGCATGATATTTGGTGGTACCCTGCCATTTTGAGGATTAGGAAACAAGATTGTCACCAAGGAAGACACAATATCCATAGGTGGATCACCGTGTGTCTAGACAACTTGCCTAATTTACATCTGAGTATGCATGAAGAAATTTAGTGTCAGAAAGAGAGATAGTAATGCCAAATGTAGCAGTGCCATGCAGGTAGCGCAAAACACGCTTCATGGTAAACCAAAATAGTCATTAAAACTAGTCTGGTTCGAGAACTGCAGTCTCACATAGTATTTAGTATGTAAGGAAAATTGGACTAGTAATGGTCATGTTGAAGAGTTGAAATAGTTCAATATTAGCAGAAGACTAGTCTAAGGACTATGACCAGTCGAAAAGATCAGTGCTTTAAAGACTGGCAATAAGACACTTTTAAAAAACAAAATAAGTTATATGTATCCAAAGTTTCAAACTTAAACTACTGGCAAAGGTTGAGTGTTTCTTTTGACTTCAAACGTCAATATAGTTGTAATAAATGGATCATGGATCATTAGTGTTAAAAATTTACAATGTAAACTTTACTTTTTGGAAACTTAAAAGACTAATAGTGCTAAAACCAATCTCTTTGTACTTGTAAGGTAGATGCAAAATGTGAAATTTGCTCTTCCAAGTAGCACCAAAATGTGTAATATTTTTTTTTCAAATGACACCGAGCAAATTTTTTTCTCCTCCAATTGATTATTAATAATATCCATATACTAATACAATATAATGTTTATAGAATGCGAAGTAAATAGACATTGTATGTACTCCCTAAACTTTTGTTTTTTACTCCGTATTACTTAGTCAAAAGTTTGGGACAATATAAAAAGCTAAGGGGCTGTTTGTTTCAGCCTCTTAATAGTTCAGATGTCTGAATGGTTCAGCACTTAATGGTTCAGACTGTTTGTTTCAGCCTCTTAATGGTTCAGATGTCTGAATGCTTAAGAGATTTGCCTCTGAATGGTTAAATATTATACAGAGTCTGAATGGTTAAGACCTCTTATCTGAATTGATCAGACATTTGCCTCTGAATAGTTAAGCAATATACTAGCTCTTAATGGTTCAGACCTCTTACTGGTTCAGCACTTAATGGTTCAGACCTCTTACTGGTTCAACACTTACCCATTCAGAAGTTGCCAAACAGCCCCTAAGTAAAATAGTTAAAAATGTATCGGGAGAGTATTAAATATTACCCGGAGTAATTCTGAAGTTGTAAGAGATTATATTTTTCATCATAACACGTATGAACTACAGAGTGTAAATTGTAAAGGTATATATTTTTTATCCTTTTATCAATATATTGGCTGTATACATTTCACTGGCGAGATAGCCGGTCTAGCTCAGTTGGTAGAGCGCGTGGCTTTTAACCACGTGGTCGTGGGTTCGAGTCCCACGGTCGGTGTATATTTCTTTTTTAAAAAACAAAACCTCTTATTTTTATTATCCCATTTTCAAATCCTTTATTATAATAAAGGAGACTCAATGCACCAGAGCTTGACATTTGGCATGCACATGTGGATCATTTTTACACAGTTGGCTTACATGTAATCTAAGTGAGAAAACTAAAGGAATTGAAATAGTTTATCTGGTGCTTTTGGACTTCCAAAGTAAATGCTTTCCTCTCCAATTCGGTGCTTTTGGTTTACACGATCTATGAAATATTTTATTCAGAGTTAATATCAATGTCTCTCATTCTTATCTCCAATTCACAGATCGAATATCTAAACAGATGCGATGTCGATGACGATGGCCTTCATCACCCGTCTTCTTCAGGTTAGCTTCCATCGCCATTTGTACTTAGGTTTCAATAAACTAAATCTGCATGATATCTTCAATCAAAAGGTGCCATGGCTATGGTGTTCAATCATTCCACCTAATTTTTTTATTCAATTTCTATAATTAAAAACTTATATAAATTAGATTCGATTTTTAATTGGACATCCTTGAATTTTTTAAAAAATCTATTTTCTATTCTTCTTCAAAATCGTTTTAAGGGGATAAAAATATTGGGTTTTTAGATTTAATTTCAAAAATAAAAAACTTGACTGGAATTTTTTTCCTCAGTATTTTACCCATTTTTTAAATTTAATTTCTATAAATATAAGCTTACCAATATTAAAGATGATTTTTATGGTGCTTTCCTTATGAACGGAAATTCAATTCCCTTTTTACCCTCAAAATTGCTTCAATTAACAAACAATATTGTTCGGAGCGTTTTTTTTCTCAATATTTTACCTATTTTTTAAATTTAATTTCTATAAATATAAGCTTACCAATATTAAAGACACTTTTTTTTGTCCTTTCCTTATGAACGGAAATTATGAAATTCAATTTCCTTTTTTCCTCAAAATTTCTTTAATTAACAAACAATATTGACTTTTTAAATTGCAACATTAATACCTCTTTAATTGGTCACCCCAATTGGCTATAATTACCTTTTTTGGAATATTCACTTTACTTCAATAAAAATAGAAGGATTTGTATATTAAATTTGATATATTAAATTTGAGACTTAAACTCTTAGAATTGCGACAAGTGACGAGTCTACATGAGAATATTTTAACAAATCACTCGCCACCTATTAACTTCTTGAATGACGTGACAATTTTAATCAAAATATGGGTAGATCCAATTTAAGTTGTATACGGAGTATATGCCTTATGTACAAAGTGTCGCTATGATTTTTTGAAAAAATACTCCGTGCCATAATAAGAATAAAACATGGAGAAAGTACTAGAATAAAAATGCATATTTTTTATCTCTAAAATAGGAGCTACCAGATATGAAGAGATTCATTAGTTACAAAAGGAAAATATTGGTTATACATTTCTATCGAAAGACAATGTTCGATATATCGAGGTTAAAGTATACAAAATTGACCAAGAAAAGTCAAATGAGAAGATTAAATTCAAACACAGAGGGTGTATTATAGAAGAATTTAGAACCTTCGTGAAATTTTATGCAATGAGTGAAAACTATAATTCATAATTTTGATTAAAAATTTTATAAATTCAACTTCAGAAATAATTTAAAATAATAGTATAAAATTTAAAATCAAATTTTAAAATAATCAGTGAAATTTAAAATTTATTTTCTAAATTATTTATAATCAAATAATACTTTCTTAAACTTTCAAATTCATATTTGTGAGTTGTGAGTAACAAAATATTTTTCGTGTCCACTCCATATTCTTAAATGAATAATAGAACGTTAAGACCACTTTAAATATATTAATCATTTAACTTACAAATATGTTGTGAGATTACTTACTTAAATGAATGAATTACAAAGATTTATAAAAGTAAATTCATATATATATATATATATATATATATATATATATATATATATATATATATATATATGGATCAAAATCAATATAGTACCCTTAAATAGTACTACACCAGAAATCCTCTCATTAATGCAACTCATATCCTTTAAATAAACCATGAAAGTTAATTGGTTAAACAATTTTAAAATATTCAAAAACAAAAACCATAATAAATAAACCAGAATAAAACTTTAAATAGTAATAGACCGTTTAATGCATTTAATCATGGATCTTACTTTCTTATTTTTTGATTACCTAAATTTCTCACTTTTATACGCATGTTTATGGAAACTCCTATATATTAAACAATACAACTTCAAGACTACTTGATTAGTTACTTAAATTAATCAATTACAAAGATTTATGAATGGAAATTCATATGTATGGATCAAAATCAATACCAAAAATATATATGGAGGGAAAATAGTTATACTCGGAGATGACTTTCAGCAGATCCTTCCAGTTTTACCCAGAGCTTCTAGAGAGGAAATTGTAGCTGCTACAATCAATTCCTCACATTTGTGGTCGTGTTGTAAAGTTTTTACATTGTCCAAGAATATGAGATTGCATTCATCTATGTCCTCTTGCACAAATAGCGACACGCAAGCTTTTTCCGATTGGATAATCAAACTATGAGATGGAAAGCTAGGTCAGGTGATTAATGGAGTTAGTGATGTCGATATTCCGCCTAATTTCTTAAATCTTGATACAAGTTCACATATCAAGAGTATAGTAGACTTCACTTATCCGAATATATTAGAGAATATAAAAAATTATTTTTTTGAGGATAGAGCACTATTAGCACCAACTCTCGAAGTAGTTGAAATGATAAATGAATTTGTCCTATCTCTTATTCCTGGTGATGGAAAGGAGTATTTGAGTTCTGATTCTTCTTGCCAATCAAATGCAGATGTAGGTGTTGAGGTCGATTGGATAATAGTGGAGTTTTTGAATGAAATCAAATGTTCGGGAATCCCCAACCACAAAATAGTTTTGAAAAAGGGGTGCCGATTATGCTTTTGAGGAACATTGACCAGACATCTGGATTGTGTAATGGAACCAGATTAATCGTTCAAGAGCTGCGAAATAATGTTATCGGTGCAATTGTGGTGTCGGAAATCGAGTCGGGGAAAAGGTTTACATCTCTAGAATGAATTTGGTACTATCTGATCCAGGACTACCCTTGGAGTTCCAAAGAAGACAATTCCCAATCATCTTATGTTTTACTATGACTATCAACAAAAATCAAGGTCAAACATTGTCATTTGTGGGATTATTTTTAACTAAGTCGGTATTCATACATAGTCAACTTTATGTTGCTGTTTCACGAGTAAAGACAAAGACGTGATTAAAAATATTAGTTCTAGATGACAATGGAAACCCTTGCAACCAAACAAAGAATATTGTATACCCTGAATTCTTCCGAAAAATTTGCTATTAAAATAAATATTGTTAAGTCTACGTTCAATTGCTCGAATATTATTAAGTCTACTTTGGCATTTTACACCTATTGTATTAAAAAAACATGCGAGAAATATATTTTCTTTATTCTAAAACATAAATTTCATGGAACAAATTTTAAAATCGACAAAAATTGTGTATTACCCCGTGCATGGCACGGGTAAAAATACTAGTTCAAACTAAAATTTAAGGGGATAAATATGGAACCAGAGAAGGGGTAGGACGGTAGGAGGGTAATATTTAGGCTTTGTTTTGGATGCAAAAAGAAATGAAGGAAAAAATGAAAAAAAAAATGAATGAAAGGAAATCTCTTAAAAACAAAATCTCTCATTTTTTATTATCTCATTTTCAAATTCAAACAATTTTAAGGGGATAAATATGGAACCCGATAAGGGGTAGGAGGGTAATATTTAGGCTTTGTTTGGATGCAAAAAGAAATGAAAAAAAATGAATGAATTTATTGTTATTTGGATGAGCAGAAAATGAAGACAAAAATAAGTGAAAAGATACTAAAACAAAAAAGAAATGAGAAAAAATAAGAAGAAAGAAAAAATAACAAGGAAGAAAATAAAAATGCAATTATTGTTATTTGGATGAACAGAAAATGAAGACAAAAGTAAGTGAAATGAATATATACTAAAACAAAAAAGACACTTTTGTCCTTACTATATACTACGGAGTAATAAATCAAAAGAATAAAGGGCAAAAATGTCATTTAATAACCTTTTTTTAAACCAAAGGAAGTTAAATTATATTTGTGAAATTTGCACTAATAGGACTAAAACATAATGACTTTCCTAATGTAGGACTTAAACTTTTTTATTCCCTAAATATGACTTAATAATGACCTAGTGGAAGGAATAATGTCTAGTAATGATGGACATTTGTTGAATAATGACTACTTGATAATGACCAAAGGTCCTACATTGGAAAATAAAAACATATGGTCATATATTGGGAAAGTCATTATGTTTTAGTCATATTTATGTAAATTTCTCATTATATTAACGAGATGATGAAAATCAAAGGGAGGACTACGGATCCTTTCTCCCCATCTCTGAGGTGAATGAGAAGCCCGCATTAATATGTGGTCTGACTCATTAATCGATAATAGAGCATCGTATGTAGGCCCTAATAGAGCATCGTAAATATTCTAAATGAGGAACGTCCACTGGTGTAATCAGACAATATCAATAAAATGAGACCTTACATTTATATGGGTCTTTTGTCTCTCCTTTGCTCGGAGTATTTAGTAGGAGCTATCAAGTATTAAATTGATCCAAAAGTCGCAAAAGCCGATAAAAAAATACTGTAAAAAATCGAACTGTACCGAATGATCGGTCCATTATTTGAACCCATACGAGGTAACTTTCATACCAAAAAAAATCAAATCCAACATACATATATATTATAAATATAACAATTTTTTTATGTAATAAGTTTATTTTAAAAATTTATCTCAAGTTTTATTATGTATAAAACTTACTTAAGTGAAATTTAATTTTTTTGTTAATAATATATACACTTTTTGAAGCATTTGAAATGTTGATTTGTTATCATTAGAAGTGAAATACAAAGTACAAACTAGATTTTATAGATATTTCTTCCATTTTTCTTATAAAGACATTTCTTCCATTTAAGTATACATTTTAAAATATTGTATATTTCTTTATTTAAATATCATTTGGATTTTTAAAAGACAAGATTTCAGTTACATTTTAAAGCTCAAACAAGATACACACTCGTGTATATTTATCCGGTAAGGTTTCGTTGATAATGGTAATCTAGTATCAAGAGATGATACTCGTTTATTTTGAATTTCTCCAGTGCTCTGTTTGTAAAATTGATGATTTCTACCCTTAACTCCATCACACCCCCAACCCAGCCCGACCCCTGCAACCCACCTTAGACCTCCTTTTAGTCTCTCCAAATGTATAACTATTATGTATTCGATTGTCATCCATTGACACTTACAATCAATGTCAAAACAACCTTAACCCATATTTATCTCAAATTTTATCCATTTTTCCCATGACATTAGAAATCAATGTTATGGGATGACCCTGGGGTATTCTGGTGCACCGTTCATAAAATTGACGGTTCTTACACCTCTGACCCCTACGGTAAACCCCCTACCCACTCTGACCTGAACACAGCCTCCCCACCCCCTTCAATTGCACCCTTCAAAGTTAAAATTAACTTGGGGGTGCAATTGAAGGGGGTGGGGAGGGGCTGTGTTCGGGTCGGGACAGGATGAGAAGGTTTTACTGGGGGTAGAAGGTAAGAATTGTTAATTTTACAAACGATACATCGAAACACTCCGAGTCATCCCGTAACATTATTTCCAATGTAAAACCGGCCTCCATAATGTAACAAGCCTCAAAATGTTTACTAGGGAGTACTACTATTTAGGGCCAACGTCAACAAAGACAAGTAGACAACTTTGCTCTATTTTGATTTTTGAAAGAAAAAAGAAAGGAGAAGAGAGAGAGAGAGAGAACGTGGGAGAGCGCGTGATGACGGAATGAGTGTGATGATGGACCATACAAAAGCGCTGGACGGGAAACAGACGGCGGCAACCGAAGCAGTTTCTGGAAGAAGAAGAAGAAGCTCAATGGAAAACCCTAGCAACTCCGAGGCCGAACACCGACGGCCTTCTCCTCTTCCCGACAAAAAGATCTCTTCGAGTAGCAGAGAGGAAGGAGAGCTATCCGATGACGACGTATTCTCCTCTTCCTTAAACCGCATTCTCATACGGAGTATTTCTTTCCATGTTTTGAAATCGCTGCGTTTGGAATTTATCTCAATATCTGTTACGCTGTTCTGAAAAAAAAATTTATGAGCTTCTGTGTTCTATTTCGATCGTCCTTTAGGCATATTTTGATTCAGTTTTGGTTTGAATATTGACGATGAATGAGATAAAAGTTAATGAAATGGCTTTTTAAGTTTCTGAAATGCCTACTTGAGAGGGAGAAGAGGCTATAAAGATGAAACTAATTATTGGACCTTTTGAATTTACCGATCCAAATATGGGAGAGCTGAAGGAATTCTTTGTGACAGGAAAATCAACCTCACTGCTCAACTTCACAATT
Organism: Cuscuta campestris; assembly: GCA_900332095.2. NCBI lineage: Eukaryota > Viridiplantae > Streptophyta > Magnoliopsida > Solanales > Convolvulaceae > Cuscuta > Cuscuta campestris. The sequence continues at coordinate 1,766,812 of OOIL02002239.1, forward strand.
CCCCGGCGTGAATGCAGCTAAACAGAAGGCCATGGAAACTGAGTTGGTTAAAGAGACTCATGGTAATGAGGCTGGTATGTGTTGCTATACCTTGAATGGAAGCTTTGTCCACTGTTTTTTTTTGTGTATTTGGTGAAATAGGTTTTGTGATCTGTGATTCATGGTAAGGGTGAGTCTGGTGCAATGTTGGAGTGTATCCATTTGTGAGTTGTCTCCAAGAGGGTTTACATGTGCCTGGGCTTGGGGCAGCATCACACAACGACAGTAAGGATGATGAGGTTGGACACTTTTCATTGCAGGGTTGACATGCAAGTCCAGACGGAAGGTGTCACTATCGTATTGTAAAATAGAATCATGTTCTCTTCAACTGTTTTGGGGGTCTGATTTGGGTTGATATTATGCAAATTTATAATTATTCAATGCTTGTCCAGTTTGGTCTGGAGTGATCTATTTACCAATTTCATGTTGAAATAAGCTGAGGAAAACCGGTTCCATGCAGAAAACTTAGGAGATGATGTTGAGTTTTCTGTAACTATGGAGTACTGCCTAAAACCCTTGAGCCACCACACCAACTGATACACACAAATAAAAACACTACGAATGGAAACTTCAACCCTGAAAACTTAAACTGCACTCCACTAATCATGGTTCCCTATTTCAGTGCCTGGTATTGCGTCTTTGAAATGTATGCTAATTAAACGTATCAAAGGTTACATATTTTGATCCGCCCCATCGAAAAGGCTTCCCATAACTCCTTCCCAAACCCCTCAATGTATTGGAGCTTTGACGCTGTTGACACTCTTTTTAAGTCAATGATGTATGCCTTTACCTTAAGAGTGGCCACTGACCAATATAAGCTGTCTTTGTACTTTGTAGATGTTTTATGTCTTCAGTTCTTCATATGGTATCCATGTACAGTGTACTACTTTGGCTTATTTGTATCATGATGCAATTTGACTTCCAATCATATAGGAAGACTTGACTTCCTCTTAAAGGCTATTACAAATTTTCCTCTGAATAGATTTATTGATTTATTTATTTATTTATTTTCTGCAACGACTTATCCTTTGATTTCTAATACTTTTTTTCTCATTTTCACAGGAAGGTGTGTGTCTTCTAACACATTAGACAGATTAAGTTCACAACCTTCTCAAGAGTCAAATGCCCATAAGAATTCTGATAAGAACCGAGGCTCATTCGTGCCATTCCTGATAAGTTTTTCAGATGATGAAAGTGGCAGTGACCCAGAAGGTACTCCACAGAAAAATGTTATGACAAATGAAAGCAGGAGCCTATCTGTTAATACAAGCAAGAAACCACCACAAGCATCTGTGCGAAAACCACAAAAAACAGGAAAACCAATGAGAAATGAGTCTAAAGTGGCGAGAACAATGCCCCTTACTCACAAAATTCTTTCTTCATCTCACAAAATCAATGCAACAACTCATAGAAGGGGTGGATCTTCACTAAATGCTCGAAGTTATAATAACTTCAAGAAGACAGCTGGTCCATCTTTTGTGCACAAAACAAATACGACACTGGATAATAGTAAACTACAAGATCTACGGCAACTGATTGCTATTCGGGAGAATGAATTGAAGCTTAAGAGCACTCAGCAACCAAAGAATTTCAGTTCAACTAAATGTAACGCACTCAGTACTACGGGTACATGCATTAGCATGACCGGTGTGTCCGGAGCCACGGGTGCAGAAAATATGCCACAGGAGGTAAAAGAACCTAGCAAAAAAATCCGAAGGATTGGTGAAAAGCATTCAAGCCAGATGGTTCAGAATGTTCATACCACAGATACAGTATTTGCACCAGAAAAGCATGTGCTAGCAAGTTGTGGTCAACCTGGTGTAGGTGGTCAAAACAGTCTTAACAAAGTGTTTCGTGCTGGCACATCTGACGGAAGCCTTACGTTATGCCACAATGAGAATGAGAATCAGGGCTCTACATTTTTGACAAATTTTGCTGCTGGTATGAAACTTGGCAAACATAAAACTAATGAGTTCACCACGACACCACTAGGATTGATAAAAGCTCAGACTCTTAAGGACACTACTTGTTATTGTATAGGTACAGATTTAATCACAGGCCAAAGTCGCTGGAAAACAAACACGAGAGACCATGTGGCTACATTGGAACAAGCTGCAGTTAATGAATCAGTATGTTATAGGCTGCCAATATATTTTTTCTACAATTTCTTTATACTCCGTATATGTTTATTTGTTGTCATTTTTGTGGCTGCTGATTGTTCGTATTGGACAAGACACTTTCATGTGCTGTTGATTATGAGGCTGCCTATTGAGAGTGGTTATGCATTAAATGTTTTTTGAGTACTTTATACATTTTTACCATTAGCATTCATTTAATAACTGTTCTCAGCAATATGTTATTGTATATAGTACTTGAGCTAAATAGTGTGCTATATGTGATTTAAATTTTAAATACTGTCTTAAAAAGGGAGGAATCTATATGACCAACCATCTAGAGTTTGCATGGTTTTATTTGTTAATCTTTCTAAACAACAACAACCCAGTTTGTTAATCTATCTATTAGAACCTAAATTGGCATTTCTATCTACCTTCCCATTCTAAGATTGAAGTGGAGATGAACGATCCAACTAAGCATAGTGACCAAAGCATCTATCGCCCTGGGTACGTTGGAAAGAATTTTACAGGAAGAGGCTGTAGTTTTCAAGTCGGATCAGATCAACCTACTGCACAGAATGTAAATCAGGTAAACCATTAATGTTGTTGGGGGGACCTTAGTCACTGATATTGCACATTCTGGTCTATATCTCGCGAAAAACAGCTTAAGCTTAATAGAGCGGTGAAGCGTCAGATAATTTTCCCAGGCCATTTTTGGTTGCAAATTGTTCTCTATTATACCAGTTCTTCATGTCTTAACTACTATGTCCACTATTTTTTTTATCTTGACCAAGGAATCTCTGAATATTCAACAAGTACCACACAACTTCAGAGAAGCAAACATATCTAGAAATAGTAGCATGAACATGCAATCACTGTTGGACATTGAGGAATTACATGATAAGCAACTCGACGAGGCTCAGGAATATCGGCACAAGTGTGAAATTGAAGAAAGAATTGCTCTCAAAGCTTACCGAAAGGCTCAGAAAGCCTTGATTGAGGCAAATTATAGATGTTCTGCTCTATTCCGTAAAAGAGAGAAATACTCAGCACAACTTCAACACTTTATGATAGAGAATCCAGTCTATCCAGATATGTTCTTTCCCCCTGGATCTCAGCTGGAAAGTGGAGCTGGGCTTAACCCCTCGACCAATAATGGTGCTAATGCTCATTTGATGCTCTCTTCTTGCTATCCTGCACAACATGAAGATCGTCATGATCATCAAATGCGTGATGTGGAGTTCCATTCTACTTTTGATGCAGTGCAAAATGCATCAGACATGCCTGTTGATAGGGAAAATTTAGCTTTTGATCATTTTAGTGAGCCTGATGTTAGTATGGCTGAGATTACTAAGGCCAATCAAAAAGCAAATGGTGTGTGTTTGCAACCTGATTATGTCAGTATGTCTGCAGAGGAAGAAAATGGGCTGTTTCAAAAGTCTCCTCTGAACAGTTCAGAATATCTTGGGGAGGAGGCATTTAGGGTGACCCAAGAAAAGGAGGCAAATAATAGTCCAGGAAGGCATACATTGATCAATACTTCTCAGGATTCTATGTTACTTGAAGCATCTTTGAGATCTCAGCTTTTCGAAAGATTAAAGATGAAATCTTTGTCTAAGGAAATAGACAAAAATCAGAATGTGGAGCAGACCACTGAGAGTATGTTAAATGTGGATGATGTTGAGCGAAGGATGGGAATGAGTTCTGGCAACATGTTATCATCTGATGTTGAGAAAGCAAACGAAAAGGATTCTGATTTCCAAGGTATTCTTCCATTAGACATATTACTGAGTTACTTCTACTCAAAAGTTTCTTGTGAATATTTTATTCATAGGCTATCAATCTCGTAATCAAGTCATAGTCAAAATGTCACTTCTGAAGGAAACATAGTGCATAGCTGCATTTTATTATACTCTTCTATGCTCTTTGGGTAACAAATTGCTCCATGCTATGTGAAATTTGAAATTACTTGCTCATTGGGTTACAAAATGTGTTGAACATGCAAATTTTCAGGCCTTCAGTAACTACTTTTAGTTTGATCTATATTTATTAATTCCTTTTTTCTCTATTTTTCATTCTTTTCTACCATAAAACCATTTTCTAGTTAGACCTGCATTTTGCATTTAAAGAGATATCTTGTCAGGCATACCTTTTTTATTCTATTTTTTCTTCTTTCAGTATCTTCTGATAAAGCTGAGTTAGAGTATGAGGCCCATGTTGAGATAAATGACCATTGCAATAGTGAAAAGTTTGGATCCAATTTCCACCCTATTTTGTCCAATAATCATTTGAGCAGTTGCATGTCCATAGATGATCAGCAATCACAGTCGCCAAGTTTTGCAACCTTTTCACTTCCTGCTTTCAGGAGTGCATTTTCTCACTTTAAGGGTTCTGATGCCAACAACTTTGGCAAACTACAGACTAAAAGTGTAAATATGCAAGCTTCTCATCTTAATGAAGCAAAGGATGAGGAGACTATGGAAACCATTTTGGGAGTAGAAGAATATGCTTCATTGGATCTACATTATAACAAAAATGGTTCTTATTCCTGCAAGTTTTCTATCGATCCAATTTGGCCGCTTTGCATGTATGAACTCCGAGGGAAATGCAATGACAAAGAATGTACTTGGCAGCATTTTAGGGACTACTCTTCTGAAAATAAGTTGAACCCTACTTGCAATAGCAGGGGTATGTAATTTGTAGAAGTATAGTGGCAGTTGTGCGATTCTTTATAGTATTATCCTCAGCACATTACTCTTACATCTTTTTTACTCTGTAGATGTGAAGGATGGATCAGCAATTGAAAGAGGAAAATTTCTTTCCAACAATGCTCTCACCGTGTCACATGATTCACAACTTTTGGCTCCCCCAATAGCTGGCTTTGATGTTATTAAATCTAATTCACAGACATGTAAATCTGTTGTACCTCAAAGGAAGTGTTTCAGTGGTTTCCTTGTCCTTTCAAGTCTGCTTCTTACTGACCTTGTTTGTAAAGAGCCGTTTTTGTATGGCTCTGAAGTTTGTGTTGAGGTCCATGGGGGTTGGAGTAGGCAGCTACTCTATTTCCAAAACAGAAACGGAACCTCGGTTCGTCTCAGTAACCTTTTCCCTTCATTGCTGCCTATTAGGAGTATTAATTCTTATTTTTAACATTTGAAATTGAGAAGAAACTTCTAAAAGAGCATATTCTGAATTTATTTATCTCTGTTTAGAGCAAGAGATGATATTTGAACTAATTGCATATTTATATGCAAGACTTTGATTTGTTTGCTTATGTAATTTGTATTTTGCTCTGTCCTCCTGAGCACATGTGCTTAGTCTATGGAATCTCATATATTCTTGGAAGCGTGGCTCTTATTATCCAACTTATCTAAAATTATACTCCGTACTTAAAAATTGCTTTGTCATGGTAATTTATTTTGTTTAGTCCTCAAGCATTCATTCTATGATAATACTAATATACCGAAGTCATCAAATATTTTTTAATCTTTTTCACCTCATGTTTTCCTTTTCCTTTAATCTTAACTGGTATTTTCTTCAATTTCTATGTTCTCTGTTGGCAATATTGAATGAATCAACTTTTGACACTTAGCCCAAGGTATTGTTTTACAAATAAAAATCACCTTTCATCTGTCTTTGCTTACTCTTTGTGCTATAACAGATTGAAGGTGGCCACCAAGTTTCAGATAATGATCAGTCCATGGAGTTTGCTCTTCTTAGTCTCTGTCAGGAGGTTAATAAAAGCAAAGGCCGAATGGAGGTGATTTGTTTTCTTGCAAATTGCCAATGTATTTCATTGAGGAGTTAAATAAGCTCATGCACTATCTGAAACATGTAGGCTCTTAAAGTGCTTGCTCATGCTCTTGAAGCTGATCCTACCTCAGCACTTCTATGGATTGTTTACTTGTTGGTTTACTACAGCAATCAAAAGTACATTGGGAAGGATGATATGTTCAAACACGCGGTACAACTATCCAATTGTTTTAATGCAAAAGATTTCCATTATACAATATACCTTTGTGTATTTTATCTATGTGAGAAAATTATATACTCTCTGTCCCTTAATAACTTTCGTACTATGTGGTTTCCTTTTTAGGTCTGTCCCTAAACTATTGCTATTTGGTAGACTGTAAGAGTAAAATTGTTATTTAAACTATCCACCTTAGTTAAATATCCCCACATTACCACATACCACCTTTAATTACTAATTAGTCCCTACCAGTCATACCACAAAATTGGAAGTGAAAAAGTAAAAATAATGATTCACCAATAATTGTTCCATGCCATACTAAGAAAGGGATAGAGGTAGTATAATAAATGACAATCCTTGATCCATCTTATTTTGTCCTTTTTTCTTTTGGAAGTTATCGCAACTTTGCTTAAGTCTAATTGAACTTATAAAATACTTGGATAACTAGTATCCCCATGTTTATATACAACAAGCTTTTGATTGCCAATTTTACTCAAACTAATTACTATTAGAAATATGCCGTAGTTCACAGAATTTCATTTTTTATTCAGCTAGTATATTTCAGTTAAATATGTGCTCGTTAAATTTAGTAAGAGTTTGACATGTCATTTACCAAAAAGTAGAGTTAAGTTAATAATTATAGTACACAGGACAAATAAATTGGTTTGGAGAGACCTCTTGGGTGGGAGCCTGGGAGGTCGGGTAGCACTCTTTGATATTTCATCCAAATCTGCCAACTAAGTAGTGAATACTTATTCAGATAGTCCTGTGGGGACATGACTGCAAATGAGGTTTGATCCTTAGCGAGAGCGTGGATCTGGAAGGGGCCATGTAATTTGGGAGGAAGGGAATATAAATCTATGACAAAAATAACAAAACCCACTAGAGACATGAAAATTAGACATTCTAAGTCACTTTCCTACGCGTCACATTCATTCGATGATCTGGTTGGTCACGTGATCATCACGCAATGAGTGTGTGCTATATAAGAGTGCCACATTTTCATGTCTCCCTAGAATCGCTCTTTCCCTAAAGAGTGGTTTATCACTCAATTTGACTTTTGTCTGAAGTTCTGCTCACAGGTGGATCACAACAAGAAATCATATGAACTTTGGGTATTATACATCAATAGTCGGGAAACACTCGATCAGCGGTTGACTGCATATGATGCTGCAATATCTGCACTATCCCGTCATGCGCCCGCTCCAAACCAAGATGCCCTTTTTGCCAGCGAATGCATCTTGGACCTCATTCTCCAGATGCTGAATTTTCTATCTATGTCTGGAAATGTTGGAAAAGCAATTGAGAGGATCTGCGATCTCTTTCAGACACCAGACAAATCTGACAGTCCTCCACAAGATAAGTTGTTCCTCCCTGATATAATTCCATGCTTAACAATTTCCAATAAATGTGTTTTCTGGGTATGTTGTGTCTACATGGTTGTGTATAAACGATTGCCGAATTCTATAGTAAAACAGTTTGAATCCCAGAAAGAGCTTTCTTCCATAGAGTGGCCACCCGCTCAGTTAAAAACAGATGAGAAGCAGCAAGTTCTCTCCCTGATGGAATTGGCTGTAGATTCATTAGCGTCGTATATCGATAGGGAGTCTCTTGAAGTTGAATCAAATCTAAGAGCAGCACACCTCTTTGCTCTGAATCACGTCAAGTTTGTTTCAGTTATTGAAGGCATCGAGTGTAGCAGGAACCTTCTGGGGAGATATATAAAGCTTTACCCGTCTTGTTTGGAACTTGTTTTAATGTCAGCTAGGGTAGAACACGAGTTCCGGGATTTAAGTTACGAAGGGTTTGAAGAAGCTTTAGACAGCTGGATGGATGATGTTCCCGGGATTCAGTGTGTTTGGAATCAGTATGCTGAGTGTGCATTCCGAGACGGGAGATTGGATCTCGTGAGGGAATTAATGGACAGATGGTTCCGGTCCATTGATTTGCCCAAATCAGCTTCGGTCATGGATGTTCATTCTTGGCTGTCAGGTTCTACCCAGACCGAAATCGTGTTCGGGTTACTCAATTGCGCTTTGTACAAGCTACTGCTGCAAAACGATCTGACCGGAGCTCGTCTGGCTTTAGACAAAGCATTGGACGCCGCGGATAACACTGAGACTTACAATCACTGTGTTCAGGAGAATATCATGTTTCTGATGACTACATCGGCAGACAGAAGTGCTTTACACGTTCTGAAAGGCTTCCTGTTTGATACCCGAGCTTCATCTCGATCTGAACCGTTGACCCAAAACTTCATCCAAAACATCCAGAAACCCAGGCTCCAGCAACTGGCAAGGAAGCTATTGACTCCCGTCCCCACCGACCCCACCCTGATTAACTCTGTCCTGGAATCATTCTTCGGCCCATCTCTCCTCCCAAGCACCACCCACAACCTGACCGATACGGTTGATTTGGTCGAGAGCCTGATGGAAATGCTTCCATCAAACTATCCCTTGGCCATTTCAGTCTGCAAGTGGGTATGCAATGCCGCCTCCAGCTTACCCGCCAGCGTCTCCTTCTGGACGGGCTCCAACTTATCGAACACGCTCTTCCAAGCGGTCCCCATTGCGCCGGAGCATGTCTGGGTGGAAGCCGCGGATCTTCTGTGCGGCATGAAAAGCTGCAAGGCAATAACTGCTAGCTTTCACAAGAGGGCCTTGTCCATACACCCATTCTCGTTGAAGCTTTGGAGATCATACGCGGACGTATCTACGGGTACTGGAGAGCTGGTAAAGGAAGCAGCAAGAACAAAAGGTATTCTCCTGGCTTAAACTTTTTGTGTGTTTGATGCTACTAGTAGATACTAACTTAGGAATTAAGGGTGGAAATATATATATACACACACACACACAATGTGCAGCAAAAACTTTGAACACACGAGAGGTTTAAAATAGTTGGGAACTTCTGGCTAGGGTTATTTTTGTCAACCATGAACAAGAAAGTTGAAACAACAGTTACAGACTCTAGATGTGACAATCCACAACAATATTATTACTAACGTTGAAGAATTTCTTGTTACTTGTTGGTCTATTTTTTCTTTTCTTTTTTTTAATGCTCATTTTCACGAGTCATTTGTTAAAATAACATAGTTCATGTCCTTTCTTGTTTTATAGAGTACTAGTGTTTGCATACTCCCTCGGTCCTAAAAATAACGGTTTGACTTCATGGGATTTACAAGGAAGTTGTTGAAAAGTGGAAAGTGTGGACAAGATATACTACCTACATCCCAATTCCCAAATAAATCGTGTTCACTTTTCTTTTTAGTGTGTTCCAAAATAGTTGTCTCACTTCTTTACTTTTTTAAATAAAGAATACGTGGTCACAAATTTCTTTTTTCTTTAATCAAATTTCAATCACTCACTTTATTTTTCAGTACTTGTTAAATTTGTGAAGTCAAACTGGGACAAGTAATTCAGGATGAAGTATTTTAAAACTTTATGCCATCATTTATATATTTCGAATTGAAAATGAATTCAGCGAACCATCTTAATCCATAGTGCCTTTAGTTATGTATGAGACGAGTCACGAGAGGGAGAATTATATACCATCCAGAACACATACATACATTCGCGCTCATATGAGGGAGGAGAAAGACTTGTGGGGAATTATGAATGTCGAATTGGCACATTTAACAAAACACACTAATGTTTATCGGGTTTGGCAATAGATAATATGATTTGCCCGCAAATTAGTTTATACAAATACCCAAAGTTGGGTACGGTTGGCAAAACGAAATGTTAAGCCAAAGGAGAAGCAGCAATATTGGATCGGAGATAGGGCAGTGCACCAGATCGATGACGACGCCAGGGGGGCAGCAAAGAAGGTGATGGTGGCCGCGAAAACCTATGTGGAGGCAGAAGTCGCAGATGTAGAAACATAGATCCGCTAATTTGAGTGTTTCATGCAGAAGGTAAAGAAGGGTTCCAACTTTAAGACTCAAACGTGGAATTAAACGTAGAATGAACAATAAGATAATTGAGAATAAACACTAATCTATTTGAGGATGAGTACAACTTTGTTTCGGGATGAACTCTATGTAATTCGTAAATGAAAATTAGAATTGTATTGAACAAATATGTGAAAATGAGTAATACATTATTTGAGAATGAATACTACGTTATACTAAAATGAACATTTATGTTTTATACGAGAATGAAGCTACTTTACTTTAAAATGAGTGATTAGCGTACTTATAAATGAGTAAATTGGTGCATGTATGGTCTAAGGACGGAATGTTGGGCCTTATTTGGGAACATCATTTTTAATTAGTATTTTAGTGTTTTGAATAATTTTTTAATTTTATAACTTAATTTTGATAGCGTTGAAACTAAATGTTATCCTCTAAGCAAACTAAAGGTAAATGGTAAAGTTTTGCAAGGCCTTTAGAAGAGTCATATCTTCATTAAAAAAAATGAATTTTCTTAGGCAGACAAAAAGTAGTGAATATTTTTTCCCATAACAGAAAATATACAGTAGAGTGGAAAACAGATTTAGAATGATGAGAACCACTCGACAAGAAACATGAATAAGAGGACAACATTATTTATTGAATGAAAATTGGGACGTGGAATTCGAACAGAAAAAATACAAAGATATGTTTCTCTTTTTTTTCACCAAAAAAAAGGAATATAATTTTCTTAGTGCATTTTTTAATGAAATTATCTTTTTCTTACTTTTTCTCACAAATCAATCAAGAAAGATATTTTCTCTCATTTTTTCTTTTCACATTCAAATACTCCTTCCGTCCTGATTATTTGTCTACTTTTAACTTTTTTGTCAAAATTGATAGAATTTGACCTCAAATTAAATAAAAAAAATTAGATAGTGGTAAGTTTATTATATCAAATGTTTTAAAATATTATTTTATCTAATTAATATACAATATATATTACGGAGTATTTAATTATAGGTTAAAAGTTGAAAATAGTTGACTGAAAAAATCAAAATTGGTCAAGAATAGTACTCTTAACAAAGAAAAACCCAAGTAAAAGCCATGTAGGATAAGCTTGAACGCCAAATTAGCATTCACCGGTCGGAATTTCTAATTTCCTAGTCCCAAAAAGATTTTATATTTATTATTTGTATGAATAAATTTTTTTAATTTATTTATTACTTTCATTATTCATTAGATAAAATAATACTCCGTATATTCATATCATCTCTTTTTTTTTATTATAAAACTCTTGGTGTAATATTTTAAAACTTTTTTCGTTCCAAAATAAATTTCTCAATTTTCTTGTCTAAAAATAAACATTTCATTTTAAAAAGAAATTAAGTGGCCATAAAGAAATTTGTTCTTCTTTTCATACGGATTATTACCAGTTTCAAATTAAATTATCGATTTACTATTCTCAGAGATAAATTTTATTCACTTTCTTTTGCTATTTTTATTAGTCATTTGATAAAATAAAATAGTCATGTCAGACTAGATTTGTAAATTTTTTGATGTAATATTTTAATATGTAATTTTTATTTTTTTAATTTCATACCATTTTTCATATAAAATTATTTGAAAATAATTTCGAACAAACATGGTAAATCAAAATAGATATAAAATTTCGTATCACTTTTTCTTGAATTTCGTGAAGAAAATTATGACGAAAGAGTGTATTGAATTTATTTTAAAATTCTTACAAATATTAAAATAAATTGAATTGAAATTAATTTCAATAAAATATCATAAACGGTAATGTTAGCTTATTTACGTTGGAGGAATCACCCATGAAGGGGTCACCATCAAACTTAACCTGAGAGACACGTGGCTTTCAATACGTCAGTCCCTTCACCGAATAAATATAAAGTCAAAGTTAATTGCAACATTAATCCTTGAAGTTATATAATTAGTCCTTCAACTTCAAAAAATCAACAAAAAAATCTTCCAAGACACATAAATGTTGAATAGCGACGTATTTTTCAAAGTAATACAAATTAATTTCTATAAATAATACTCCCTCCGTCCCCCTAAGATGTTCTCATTTTGACTTTTGGTGGTTTTTAAAGAGAGTTGGAAAAAGATGAAACTTTACCATAATACCCTTAATGAAAATGGGCGGAGCGTATTAAATGAAGTGGGTGAGGTGTAATAAATAAAGTAAGTGGGGGTAATTGTGGTATTTTAATTGTTAAAAAATGAAATGAGAAGATCTATTGTGGACAAAGAAAAAGGACTATTGGGAAGATCTATGAGGGACCGACAATATTACTTTAGGTTGTTGCTAAATCTACACCTTATTTCACTATATCTACCCCTTTTTGTATCAAAGAAACAATTTTACGGAGTACCTTTTAAAGTTCAAAAAATGGAAAAAAATGAAATGAAAGTACAAAATTATCCATTTCTTATACCTGGTGTGCATTAAGCCAAATAGGGGTGGATTTAGAATCACAACCATTTTTTAACTTATTGCATAATTGCCTGAACATAGTGAAAACAGGATATCTTGATAAAACATTTATAGCTTGAATATGATTTTTTGTTCACAACACAGACCATTGAAAAACCATTTAACACTTGAATATGATTATTAGAATAATGACTTTTTGTTCCCTAACTCAGTAAATTTTCTTCACTTCCCAACTAACTAGTAGTAGTGATGTTAAGGTTGTCCCATCTCTATTTTTGCTTGGTGTTGTCCTTGAGACACCCTTTTGTTTCTTCAGTCAAAAGTATGTATCTTTGGCACTGCATTAAAGAAAGATTGTGATTCTGAGAAACTATTCTCTCTTAATACTTGAGAACAAAAACAAGCCCTTTATGGCAATGGGATCCTACATCAGATGTGTTCGGATGGATGGTGTGTGTGAGGGAGTTATATGGGTGTGTGTGGGTATGTGAAGTTTTACTCCAAAAAAGAATCTACTCCCATTGTCTAAGAATTTTCTTCCCGGTTTGACTCGACACATATATTAATGAGAGATGAAAAAAACATTGACTTTCCGTTTTTACCCTTGGTCTAATAGTGTTAGGTAAAGTGAATAGTATAGATGAGATACTGATGATTTGATAGCTGACCATTAAAAATTGAAGGGTAAATTTGACATTTAAGGGAAACTTCTTTGGCATAAAAAAGCGGGAAGAAAATTCTTGGATGGAAGGAGTATCGCTCATGAAGGGGAATGATATTGACACTCCAAAGCTTTTTATGGCACCAAATTTCACGCTGAAAGGCAAAAATATCCCTCATTACTTTTGCAAGCTTCTTCTTTTAGGTGGGATACTTCTGTCTTTCAATAATGAATTTCAGAATTTTTCTTCCTTTGGATACCTGTGGGGCACTCCTGACAGCCGCCTTAACTGGTTGCTCATTCTGGAAAATTAAGGAAATTCATTGATGGAATGTTCTTGTTCAAACCCTAGATAACAATCTGAAACCACGAGGAGCTTCATGCCCTGAGGTTGAAAATACAAACAAGTCAACACAATTAGAATCTCAACAAAAGATACAACTAATCCAGTAAAATCCCACGACAGTAATGTGTGTAGAGAGGTAGTTTCCTTCAGAACCCCATCTTGAGCACGATAGTACGAACAAAGGAAACACATTAGCATGAAGTAAACAAGAACAGACACAAGTTACACTTCATCGTACACAACAAACCAAGGCCCAAAAATCTACCCAAGTACTCTAATTATAGGTTTACAAACGTTCCTATCTAAGGTTAAGAAAAAATGGAGCAAAATGAGGACATTTTTGTTAATGTCCACCATTCTTTTTCACGGTTTCCTAGATGAATGTTTGACGCTTATGGTCTTACATAATACGGAGTACGGAGTAATAAGGAAACATTATGAAAAAAAGATTGATTGAAAATGTTTCGCGTCTTAAAAAACTTAGATCTTATGATAGTTCAATGTATATTTTAATGTTGTTACTGGGTCAAGTTTTGTAAAATTTGACCCCAAGAAAGTAAAGTGAACAAATACATTCGGCCAGAGGGAGTGAAACAACAACTTGCCCAATAAATTCCCAAACAGTTAGGTGGGGTGGGGGTGTATGCAATCCTTAGCCCCATACCAAAAAAGGTGGTAGAGAGACTATTTCTGAAAGACCCCACCTTAAAAACAAATGACATAGTTGTTGATGTCCAACTCATAGTCACATAAATCGCGGTACGTTTCGGTACGGGTACGCGGTACGGGTATGAAATTCGCTAGAGGTAACGAATTCGGTACGAAAGGGGGTAGGTTCATTTCGGTACGAAGCGGTACGAAGCGGTACAGTGTACCATGTATTCGGTTCGGCGTACCAAAAGTGAAAACATAAGTAAACAAAAATAGATAAAAATAAGTATAATATTTAATTGTGAATTGAATTTTAAATTAAATATTAAATGATGAGAATGGGAAAGAGAAATATTTAATTGGGAATGTGGAACATGCCTGGGAAGTGGAACATATTCAATTTACAAAGACTTGGGAAAGAGAAATCGTTGAAAAGGGAAAGAGGCAAAGTGGGAAGAGGAAGTCGAGGTTGCTTTGCTCGGAGGAGGAAGTCGAGGAAGTCGCCACTGGTATGCTGTACCACCGGCGATGGGTGCGATGTACCTGGGTATTTGGATCGCCGTACCATCGCGATTGGGATCGCCGTACCATCGCGATTGGGATCGCCGTACCATCGCGATTGGGAGCGCTGTACCATCGCGATTTGGATCGCCGTACCGGTTGCGATCGGATCGCAAGCGACTTGCGATTGGGTACGAATCGTACCAATACGGAAGTCGCGGCTCTGGGAGCGAATTCTGTGACTATGGTCCAACTTGTAAAAGAAAAGGAAAACAAAATATGAGAGCATGGAAAAAGCTAACAGCACACACAAAGGACCAAAGTCACCAAACATACAAGCACCCCACTTAAAACTAGTGAGTGACAGAAAATCACTCCTATCTATGCCTACCCTACAAGGTTTGTCTTCGACCTCAAACTCTCCAAGCCAAGGTCATGTCAAAGGTGAGTTGCAAAAGCCTAATGTCGTGCCTAAGCACCTCAGTGCAAATCTTTTTCAGCCTACCTCTACACTTCTAAAATTCCCAACCTCTCACACATCTTTACAAGAGCATAGAAAGAGCAGCATTGCTCTTCCTATGCAATTGCACGTGCCCAAACGACTTCAATTTTGCTTCACGCATGATATCCTCCATAGAAGCCACTCCCACCTTGTCACATACACTATCGCTCTGAGTCCTACCAAACAAAGGGAGTAAATGGAATGGAAGTAACTAAGCATTAAAGTGAGCACATTGTACTATCATATATTTTTTCATGCAACCCTAATAAGCCACATGTAAAATATGAGTGGTACTTACTTGAACTCTTTATTATTTTTCTGAATTTTATGGAGTTTACTTTGGACAATTGCATCACTCAGGTGGTGGGAGTGTGGGACGTAAGGCAGCACTTCATCTGTCCCAGTTCTTCTTGTCTCTTTGGGATGTCCAAAAAGGCTCTCATTTCATTAAGAAAAGAAAGAGAATTGTGTGGTATATATGGGTTCATCTTTTCCAAACAAACTTCAAGCACTCAATTTCAATGACTAAGAAACATTGAACAAAGCACAAGAAGAGCATTTTGGGACTAAGGGACTGAGGGAGTAATTAGTTAGTATACTGGTTCGATTTGAGGCATGCGAGTGACATTATTAAATAATATAGCACATAATCAGCACTCTGTTTATTTTAAAAAAGATATTGTACTACCTGTAGGCTGCTATTTAGAGCTGATGGCAAGTTCATGTGTGTCACTAAATGGTCAGAGAAGGAAACTCTCTTCAAAGCATGTAACTCTGACGTGGAAGGGTTACATAGGACTAACCACCATGCTTCATCTTTTATCTGCAAAAAGTTCCAATGTCAATTTCAGATCTTGCCATGAATTACAAACTGATGATGAAAGACCGATATTTACCTTTGGATACCGAGGAGTAAAAGCTTTAGATGTTCTACGACCCCTGTTAATATTTTCCATTCTGATGTTTAGAGTGAGATTCTCCCTTCTCTGGATTCTTAGTCGAACTTGAATACGTGGGAAATGCTGTAGATCCTGCCACGGAGAATAATTGTGTAAAAGTAAAAAAAATGGGAGTAAAGTTGTTCATGCAAAGAAGACAAAACATATAAGGAGTACTCCCTCCGTCCCTTTTTATAACTTACATTTCCGTTTATGATGTTTGACTTAAGTTATTTTCAATTCAATTTCTTCAATTATTAGCGTAAAATTAAATTATTAAAAGATGAGATTTGAATATTAAAAACTTAATAAAAAATTTCTATTAAACAAGATGTGACTTGACTATTTTATTGTCCAAATGATTAAAGCAAATATGGAAATAGTAAAAGTGAAGTTTATATAGGGAAAGCGTGATTATTACATATCAATAGTATACAGTGTTATATTGAAGGAAGACGTAATGTACTATAATAGGCCTAGGTATGATTACAAAACAGTAAAATTCAAGATCAAATTATATAAGACTAGAAGAGGCACCTGATGCAGTTTTGAAACAACAGAATTTCCTGCAACAGATTGCAGTGTTGCAGGAGAAAGATCGAATAGTTGCTGGATGTTGATAACACCGTGCTTAGCCAATGAGTTACATAACTCATCAGTCATGCTTGGCAACATCCAAAGAGGAGAATCCCTATCAAACCACAAACCCTGAAAAACAAAGTGGTGTAAATGGAAATAATACAAGTGAACCGGAAATATTTTAAAAAGTTTTAAGGGAGTCTACAAGTGCCTGAAAATTATATAGCAAACAAAAATAACATATATTCATTTCGTCTCTAAAAAAAGTCATAATTTGTCTTAAGTGGGTCTTAAAGAATACGGAGTAAATGTTGTCTTTAACTTATCGGTTATTAAATGAGGACATTGAAGCATGATTTTCACCAAATAAAGAAAAAAGAAATTATTTAGGAAACGTCAAAACAAAAACTATATAAATTTTATTTAGGAATGGAGGGAGTATATGGAGGTTTGAACACATGCAAGAAAATTGTGCTGGACAAAACGATCACTGGCGATCGTAGTGCTAGCTTACTAATTAAAGACCATGAAGAAATATCAGCACCCAGTGTAGCATGGCTGATGTTGAGACACAAAACATGCCTAGCATACACGATAGCATTGTAAATGACACACTCTAATTGTAACAAATATAGAAGAAGCAAAATCCCAATGTACTGAAAAAAAATTCTGCATTTATTACACTTAGACCTTTGTTGGCCTTTCATCTTTAACTAGAAAGGAATATAGAAATGTTATACGGAGTATTACTTAAGATATTTATTTCAAAATAGAAGATTAAGTTTTCTATGAAACTTAAAAAATATGGAAAATTCAAACATGGCATTGAAAATTTCTGTTTATGAATGCAACAACAACAACAACCCAGTTGAATCCCACTACAGTAGGGTCTGGGGAGGGTGTGTGTACGCAGACCTTGCCCCTACTCGGAAGTAGGGAGGCTGTTTCCAAGAGACCCCCGGCTCAACTTGCACAAAAATATGGAAGTTTCTGCTTATGAATGCATATGTGCTAAAACACAAGCACCATTGATGCAACTTACGTAAATAAAATAAAGCAAAAAAGATATTAAAAAAAACAGGTACATACAAGGAATTCTCTTTGACATACAAAATTCAAGAGAAAGTAACAAACAACAAACATCCTCTCTCAATTAGCTTCATAAACTAATATAAGATTGTGCATGTGTGTGTGTGTTTTATGTGTATCACTATCATACTAAATCATGAAGTTTGGGTTTCAAAGAAAAGTACTCCACAGATTTTTCTTCTAGCATAAATGAAGGCAGTGTATGGGACTGAGAGACAATTATAAACTAATATGGAGAAATTTCACGCACAAAAGAACACGTACAGAGGAGACAATTATATAGAATAAGGTTAAATGCACTTTGTGCATGGAATAGGTTCATGCATTCTGCACAAGATAAAAGCCCACTCATTAACTAGAATACCTGCATGACCATTTGCAAAATATGCATACAAGTAAGGGTGCTTGAGAGCCACCCACTATTGGCACAAATATCTATCATTGCTTGGAGAATACGTATGCTCTGATCCAGCACTGACTTCGTGTCTGTCACGTAATCAACAATTGGCAGCTCAGATTGGGAAAAATGCGCCTGTAAAAAATCCCCATGTAAGTTAAAAAGCAACCATAACCCTAGCTGTACGAGTGTTAACAGTATATACTATGGTGCTGAATTTGATCCACTCAAAATTGAAAAACACTGAGAATATCCTACTATATGCTCCATATTTTTTCCTCACAACCTTCAACTCACTAGGGTATCATAGGTTCATATCCTCTTTCATAGGTCGCCCATCATATGATTCATATTCTATTTTTCCCAGTACAGCTCTGTTGGCTTCTTTTCCTCAGGCAGAAATTTCTGGTAAAAAGTACTTGTGTTACACCTGACCTTTTCTCCTCGGCGTCTCTCCAATGGAAGTTCAGACAAACCAGCCTCACCATCACTCGCAAACCCTCGCCACAACCTGCCACTAGAATCTCTGCTGAAAGTTGTGCCATTTGTATGTAGCGGCAGGTCAAAAGATTTTTGTCCTCAAAGCTCTAACCCTTATCCTTCCTCAGTGCGAATCTAGGCCCCACTCTGGCAGTGGTGGGTTCACCACACTCATGCAAACCAGACCGTGGTTTCCAATTATTTGACAGCAACACTGACTGAAGTTAACCCAATGTATCCCTCAGTTGCATACATTGCTTCTATTATGGTTCATTTTAATGCCTCATCTATGAGGTATGCCGTCAAATGTGGTACTCTCAAATTAGGAAAATTAGATTCAGGAGTCTTAGACCACATTTTTAATGACCTACCCTCTTATAGTCTTATATAATATTTCTAAATGTACGCATCTACCTAGAGGCTAGAGTTATTCTTGTCAATGAATCTATAACAAACGCATCTATATTGGTGATTGTGAATGATCTTGTGATTACTGGTAATGAAAATAGAGATAACCTCTCCAACAAGCTTCAAACTAATCATCTGGGTAAGCTGTAATACTTTCTTTGCATTGATGTGTAGTAAATTCCAAGATGAAATATTATTAAAGAAACACACATCAAAGATTCAACATGCTAAATTGCAGTATAATGGATGATCTCACGGATTATGATGACAACCTTTCACCCTATGAGGTGCTGCCATTATATTATACATAACAAAAAAAAGAGTCATTTGTAATTTGAACTATCTTACAATCATATGATGTGATATTCCCATATTAGTTAGTGTGCCTAGTCAATTTATGGAGCCTTCAAATAACTTGTTATTGCGATAATCCTATTCAGATCTTGGATACGTGAAGGGGCTGTTCAATATAGCTTATCTTAACTGGATGGTACTGTACTGTACTGAATGGAACATTACTAAAAATTAGTACTCGACTGAATGGAACTGAATGGTACTAAACTGAATGTAACATTACTAAAATTAAGTCTAACTAAATGGCCCCTAAGGGGCACCAGGTGAAAAAATACTTTACGAAGATAGATCCATAGAGGTCATGCTAAAATTGTTTATATACCAATGAACAACTGGAAAGATGTCCATAATCCATATGCCAAACATTCTACAATAAGGTATTGTGTATTTATTGAAGGTAATTTAATATCTTGAGAAAGTATGAAGCAAGACGCATTGAAGTCCCAAAGTTGAGTCCTGGGCTATGGTCAGCGTCATAATGAAGTTATATGGTATAGCTTTACTTGAGAAAATGCAGCATGGGAATCGGCGCAACTGCCTCTTATATGTGATAACTAAGTAGTGTCACAATACCACAAATCTAGTATATCATGAGAGTTGAGATGATCAAGCATATAGAAATCAATTCTCTTCCTCCGGGAATAATATCATGTTGGGACTTAGGACACATCATGACAAGATTCATTAATTCTAGTGAGCAACTTGTAGAAATATTAGCAAAACCTCTAAGAGTTCTGAGACTTGACTACACATTTCCAACAAGCTAGGTGCATATGAATTATTTGCCTCCACTTGAAAGGGTTGTTGAACTGGGATTCTTGTATATCAAATAGGGATTCTTTGTACATACTACAGACACATCAATACTATACGTGCTTTATCAAGCACTATGTTAAAGTTACATATCTTGATAATGTGGGCTGGAGAGAAACAAATAACCAAGTTTAGCGCTAACCTGGAATAAAAGATTTGCTTTCACATGAGGATCATCTAGGCAATTATTATCCACCATATATGGAACTTTATCAATCAAACTTTCATTATATTTGTCCTGAAACACACAATAAAGATGTCTTAAAAGTAAATAACTTTTAATGCCAGCAAAAAAAGACAAATAACTAACTACTAGCACTAATGCCATTGCAAATTTGTAATAAATACAAACATTTGTATCATTCAATGATTAGGAAGAACACGATGAATTCTTTTCATGTTGGTGATGCTCTCAATCAAAAACGTTGTGCATGAAATATCCTTTTTGCCACATCAGATCTTTCTTAGTTTCATTATATGCATTGAGTGTAGGAAGTCAATAGATTGTGGAGAGGTGTTTATAAAAAATAGTTTTAAAAGGTAATTTTTAAAAATATAAAACATAAAATGTGCGTTTAAAAAATTGAACATTAAAGGTGGTTTTAAAAAAATCTTAAGAGGTGGTTTCTTTAAAAAGACAAGCATACAAGGTCGTTTGAAACAAAGTTTTCTTCTTTTTAATTTTCCTTTTGCCAAACACCATTATTTAGTTGCTCCCGGTGTGCATTTTACAGTGATACTTTCTAGTGACAAGAAACAATAACAATAAAATACATTTGCTGCATTTAACAAACTTTATGTTCCAGTTATGCACTCAACAGTACCGTTCCCGCATATGCACCCACACCCGTCCCAGTGCAACCTAGGTAGGGAGAATGTGAAATGTTATTGGAGTGGCAAGTTGATGATCATTTGCATTGCTTTTCAATGTAAAGGACATAATTCATATGCCCTGACTTGAAAGGAAGTATATAATAAAGCTAAGTGATATGTATATTATTCTATCTTGCTTAAAAACAACTGAGGTGGTCATCTAGTGGGTGACAAATTCAGGAGGAGGTAATAGAAAAAACTGAAATAACATCAAATAAGAGTAGAACTCATGTTTGAATTTGCGAGGGATATTGGAAAACTGAATTTGATTATAAGAATGTAAAAACAAAAACGTGTGGAATAAAAAAACATGCAGAGCTATGAAATATTTACTGAAGTGTAAAACGAGCGTACTTAAAAGTAGCACTTAATCATGTACATAGAAATTATGAATACAATTGTTTAAATCATTTTGAGTTAAATTTTAGGAGTACCTCATTATGGCGCACAGGAAGATCATCATATTCAGAAGCACCAGATAATATATGAAGGAATGCCTGAAAACATAAGGCAGGTAAATATAATACCAAATAAAATCATAACCAGTAATAACAGTGTAATACCATCTTCAAAAGTTCACAACCTCAAGTGATGTGTTCGGTCCTATATTTGAACCAAACATTGAAACAGTAGTATACTTAAGATAATATTGAGAAGCAATTGACCCTAACATTAGAGGCTCCACACAATCATCACTAATCTTGATGCACCCACTGTCTTCCAAATCTTCAAATGTGTTTTGTACTAAGCTGTTCAAATTTTGGGTGTAGGTAAAATCAGCATTACCAATAAAACTAAAGATCTCGTAAAGGAAAAACCGAACAACTAATGGAATATGTTAACACTACCATGATAAGTAAGAATTAATAGTTCCAGGTTCTGCATCCTCTAAACCATAATAAGCAGGGTTCACCATCTGTAAGAGACAAATACTCATTGTTAGAACATTATTTTATTTATTAACAAGATACTCCCTCCATCCCCATTTTGATTATAATTTTATTTTCTCTCTCCTCTCGATAACTTTTGTTTATTTGTGTGTTTTCATTGATTATTTGATAAAATAAATATTCCTGTCACCTCTTATTTTGTAGAACTTTGGACATAGTTTTTTAATATGTAATTTTTATTTCTTATTGATGTACAAAGTTGTAATTATCCATCATCTCCGATGGAGCCAAAATTTCACCATTTTTTGGCTTTGGGGTGTGATGGAATAAATCAAATACCTAGAGATTTGACAGACGCGAAGAAATTAATTACTTCATCGTCAATCAGTTCGTTACGTTGAAAGCTGCAACTCGGCCCCCAGAGAAACCTTTGTCGGAGAGATGAAAGCTCATCCCCGTTCCAGACGGTACACACACCCTCCCCAGACCCTACTCTTGTGGGATTTAACTGGGTTGTTGTTGTTGTTGTTGTACAAAGTTGTAAATAAAATGATTTCAAAAATCATGGGATTTTACATCGTAATTCCCATTTTGAAATCAAAATAGGGACAGAGGGAGAGGGAGTAGTAGACAACTATTTATACTCTCTCTTCATAAAACCTTAAATAAAATGAGGTACATTTAGACAAATCAAGATAATAGTATTACAGATGAGTTGATAAAATAGAGTCAAGACCCCAGTTATGATAAAAGTTGGCATATCCTTATTGAGCATTACTCCCGTACCAAGGTGTACGCTTTGACTTCATTAAGTTAGGAATATTGTTGAAAAGAAAAAAGCAAGCGGTTGGAATTTGTTTAGAAGAGAGAGAAATGTTGTGCACCACAATTTCTTTTCCTATGATGGTAATGGGAGAAGAATAAATTTCATATTAGGGTAGATGGAAAAGGAAAGTATAAAGTTCATTGAGAAAGAGTATAATATATCCCCCATATCATATATTGTTCTTAAACTATAAACAAATGTTGATATGTGATTAGCATATTGAACACCAGTCAAAATGAAGATCATAGCAAGGGACCATATTCATAGTTATGGCCTCACATAACAACACCATACCATATAGAGACCTCACAAGCTTATCACATTCATAGTAAATGGTCGAATAGAAAACTTGAATTTGGATGGAGGGCTTTTATTTTCTTGCCTAATTTCAAAGAGTGACAAAATGTCCACATATTTACAAATGTTTATCAAATTTAGTAAATGTAGACCAAGAGAAGCTTCATTGGAGTATCTGCATCATTATCATAAGAGAATGGATGAAATATGTACTACTTGATTGTCAATATTATGGTGCCTTACTTGAAAGGTCACAAAATTATACCAGTCTACGGAAATAATATGTCCATGTGAGATAATGCACAGCATCTTCTTTGTGAGCGATAGTTCCAGAAACTATCTCAGCATTGATGTGGTCATGCAACTGCTCCTTCAGGCTACTTTCAACAGGAAATGGTTCATACAGGAACTACAAAAGAGAGCAATAAATACCGCTTAAGAGAAATATCGCACCTCTTGTCACATAAGCCTAACAACAAATGAAAGCCCATTTACCTTCTTATAGAAACTTTTTTTGGGTTCATGAACAAGGATAACAGCTTTCCCATGTTGATCATATTGTGGACGACCAGCTCTACCCATCATTTGCAGAATATCGGTGATAGGAAAATCGACATATCTTTTTGTTTTTGCATCATAATATTCTGTACCCTGGAAAGTATATACTTACTGAAGTCATTAAAAAATTTCAACACAGAAAGTGATATACCTGGGCTGTGCTAAGCCTAAATCAAACCCAAACTCATAATTATTATTTTCCTATCATAATGAATAAAACAAAAATACTCCCTATAATTCCTAAAGAGTTGGCCGAGCCTAAGGACTAAAAGAGAGATAAGAACAAAGCTAACAAGACTAAGGAGTTGTGTTTCCTAATCACATGTTTTTGAGACCGGCAGACCCTACTCTTGTGATCCAACTGGGTTGTTGTTGTGTTTCCTAATCATATTTTCAGAATTACCTATGTTTTGTCTTTGCTTTTACTTAGAATTTTCTAGATGTAATAATTCAGCATATTTGTGTAATGTGGCTATATATATCATGCCTCACTCACTCTCCATTCTAATATGTTGAAGTTTAATGAAAATGTGATGCTCTTTGAGTGTTTCTTAAAACAGTGTGGTGTTATTTTGTCTGAATCCCTAATTTTCATATCTTGAGAGTGTTCTCTTGAGTTTGAGTGAGGTTCTAGTTGTTTAATTAGGTGTGATTCTTAAATAAATTCTAGAGCTCACCCTAAGTGAGCTTTGAGTGCATACCTCATATTCGAGCTTAGTTTATCCCTTGTAAAAAAAGTCCTAAAAATATTACTTTTCTTAACTTCTTGCACGATTCTTGTCATCCCCCCCCCCCCGTC
>OOIL02002239.1:1791764-1808668 GCA_900332095.2 Cuscuta campestris
CCCCCCCCCCCCGTCACCTATAACAGAAAGCGAATAACTGATATGATGGAATTTGATTGGATAATTGGATTTATTGAGTATTAGCATGTTATTGAGAGTAAACCTTGGATGCCCCCATGGATGACCCCAAGTTTTACCCCAACACTCTCAAAGCTCTGTCCTCAATGATTTAATAGAGTTAAGGTTTAGGGATGCATGCAATGCAACTAAGGTCCGGTACGGTGTGTGTGTGGGGGGGGGGATGAAACATTATGAAAGAGATGGTTAGTTTGGCTACACTACATTTCCTTTCTGGTTCAAAAATTAGTCATTTTTGCTGCAATAGTACGGCAACGCAGACATATGAGT
Organism: Cuscuta campestris; assembly: GCA_900332095.2. Lineage (NCBI taxonomy): Eukaryota > Viridiplantae > Streptophyta > Magnoliopsida > Solanales > Convolvulaceae > Cuscuta > Cuscuta campestris. Next base: position 1,792,113 of record OOIL02002239.1, read on the forward strand.
TGCATATGTGATGGAGTTGGTAGCACCGTTGTGGCCTTTGAAAAATTGTCTTTCATTTGGGTTTTAAAAATTATTAATATTAAATATAGGAATTGAATTGTATATTTAGGTTTATTAGACTTAGTTTGAGAGCAAAATCATATGCCCTTTTATGTTTTCCTTTTGTAACTAACAAAGTTACATTTGTTTACTATAAAATTTCACTTTCTTGTCCAAGCTTATTCCTTTAGTAATAGAAGAGTCATTAACCAATGAAATTATTGTCCATAATACTTTTAGCTTTTATGTTTTATGTTATGGTATAGATCCTTTTATACTTTTAGCTTTTATGTTTTACAGCCTCCCTACTTTCAAGTAGGGGCAAGGTCTGCGTACACACACCCTCCCCAGACCCTACTGTAGTGGGATTCAACTGGGTTGTTGTTGTTGTTGTTATGGTATAGATCCTCAACTTAATTGGTCAAAGAATTCTTTGGTGCAATATGCACATGTACACAATTACACATATATTACTCCCCAGTCGCCTTTTGTTTTCCATTTTGGTCTATCCCACAAAGATGCAATTTCTATATTAGGTATGAATTTAATACCCCCGTGGAATCATATACAAACTTATCTATGCGGGACGGACAGAGTATTGTTTACTCATAGTATCCGTAGGTTTACAGCAAACTAATGATCTTCCGTAAGTATCTGGTAATCTGGATAAATAGCATGAATGATATAAAACTTGAGATTACCTTTATAATGACCAAATGAGCAGGAAGATTTACGCCCCATGCAAGTGTACTTGTACAGACCAAAACCTATGGGGGATTGAATGAACAAAAAGAAATGAGAATAGCAACTCCAATTTCAGCAGGTTGGGTTATTGCTCACTCAAAAAATAAAATGTTCTAATTAAGATATAGTTGCCTGAATCTTGTTGTTTGCAAAAAGTTCTTCAACTAAAGATCTGTCCTTATCATTGAGTCCAGCATGATGTAGCCCAATACCAAACTGTAGAGTATGCTTCAAGTTCTGATCCACGACCTGAGAAAGAACCATCTGAAGTGCATCTTCAGCCATGTTCAAGAACTGTCTTGGGTACTCATCTGAAGCTGCAAACTACAATTACAGATGAGAGATAAAAGTCATTTGCTATGGCATCACAGTGCATACTATACATCATCTAAACTGCCATGATTGAAGACACAACAACAAACCCAATACAATTCCAACTCCGGTGGGGTCTTGGCCTCTGGGGTCAAGATGTATGCAACCTTACCTCTGTAAACAACAGAGAGGCTGTTTCCTTTAGCCCTTGATGCATTTACCATCCAAAACTTCACAAGGTAAGAAGCAAGAAAAGTTTATTGTGGCATTTTAATTCTTCCATTATTTACATAAAGCTAAATCATTGTAAAAAATAACTCTTTTAACTCCATTGTATATCATTGAAAGCAGCGCATATTGTCTATGATCTATGTTTGATGTGATCCACTTGTAAGATATCAAGGACCGTAAAAACTTGTAAATTTTCACATGTATTCTCCTTTAACCATACAGGACCTCTATTATAATCGAACTGCCCAAATTCTTCACTGGAAAATAGGCTAAATATTTGTTCATGGAGAAAATAAAGGATTCCATCCAATCCTAAATATATAGGTAGCATAAAAAATTCAGTAACTATGTGATCTTTATTATTAGATAAAAGAGCACTAAAAAAAAAGATAATATATATATATATATACTAGGTATACTTCTCTCACCTGAATAAGGTCGAGAGCAGTTAGTCTTGTCTGGCGACGAGATGAAACAAATATTAAAACAGGTTTTGTGGGAGAGTGTGTACTTATAGCAGCATATGTGGGTTTATTCATGCTATTCATCCTTGGGCAGTAAAACTTTCCGGGATATCCCTGTCAAAAAAGCCAAACTTTAACAAATTGAACAAACTGGTTCAATGAACATTTGAGGGGTACCACAATCATTCATGTGGCACTAATTTAAATGCACATCATTCAGCAAAACCTTACACCAACAATGAATAACATTTCAATCTAGAATGAAATAGTAATGAACTCACTTCAATATTCAATAAAATATTAATCAGCTCACGAGCTCAATAGGCAACTGTGTATCTTTTGCTTGAAGTCTTAGCAGATCAGATCATTGGTATTTCGTTTTTCTATATGAAAGGCTCATGGTGGAAATGGTAGCATATGCCTTTTCTGAGTAATATATTCAAGATATGCAGCACCAAATGGGCAGGCACAGCTGATCTATGCAATGCTCAAAACTTACTATATACGTAGACATGTTTGAGCATAGCAACAGAAGTAATATACAAATAAAATTGGTGTGTTTTTGAATCTCCAATATATGATACGAAGAACATACCGCAAGCAAGCCAGAAACAGGATAAGATTGCACATCAAATCAAGGAACTAGATAAGAAAACAGAAACTACTTGCCTGGATATGAACTTCAAGAGGTACAGGCCTGACACTAGGCTTGAAATTGAAAAGTCCAATTTCATCCACACCCAGCCAGTCAGCCAAATCTCTGGAGTGCAAGGGAAAAGTGATTGTCAGATATTGCCAAGAGAAACTAAGAAAGCATCTCCCAATCAATACATAAGTAGACAACAGTTACAGTATGTCTATATCATAACTAAATGCTTTAAAATCAATTACTCCATTGGCCATCCATGATCCAACAATAAATTAACACCCCATTTGCTTTTAACACGCTTATTAAGATAATGGAAAAGTGTGATTGAGATTTAAATAGAAAGAAACAATACCAACTACACAATCCTTTCTTTAAAAGATAAGAACAAAAACAACATTACCCTAGTGCCTCAAAGGCTCCCGCTCACTCATTGCGGGGTAAGGGGGTCGGATGTACGCAGTGAAGTATCCCATATGATATCAGGTATTTCGTTTGCATTTTGGAATCAAATTACGGTTTTACAATAACAACAAACCTAGTGTAATCCCACAAGTGGGGTCTGAGGAGGGTAAGATGTGCGTAGACTTTAACTCCACCCGTTATGGGTGGAGAGGCTGTTTCAGATGAGGAATGCAATCTACCTTAGTTCAAGTACTCTCTTACCACCTTTGCTACATTTTCCACTCTAACACGTGAAAAGCAAATGATTCTGCAATATTGATGTTTGCTTTTTTTTTAAAACCATGTATGGAATATATTTTCATCTAAAAACGAGAGATTTATTATCGAAGATGTTGGAACATAAGCCAGATAGGCCCAGTATAACAAACCATAAGCCATGGACCCCGAGATCTGATGATACAATCGACCATGGTAGGACAAAGCCCAAGCAAACAAGACAAAGGTCCAGAAAAGGAAGCCCAAAAGGGTTCACGAACCCAAACCAGGTGGTCACAACCAAGACCAACGGGTGGTAAAAAATAGTATGCGGTACTAACAGTTCGTTCTTTTGGACTGTAACTTACTTGACTGAGTGAAATTAGAACAGAAATTAGTTATAATTTTAATTTGAAAAAACTGAACTTAGTTTAAGTATAAAAATTAAACGTGACTTTAGAAATGAAGTTGCAGAAATTGGAAAGAAAATGAATTTTGCTTTCCACGTGTTTAGTTACAAGGGTGGAAAAGGTAAAAAGAGATTGTTTGAGTGAAGGTAGATAGCATTCCTCGTTTCAGATAGACCATTGGCTGTCAAATAACAGTTTTCATTTTCCCAAATTTCCTTTTCCCAATTTTCACTCATTTCTTCCATGCAAATGAAGAAGACTGTGCAAAAGGCTGATATCCAAAGCTCTTGGGTCATATTATCAGAATCTCTCTTTGGAATGATTGGAATGTGGCTGCGCAAAAGGATCTTGGGCAATGAAATCGGAAGAAGGATGCATAAGTGGCTCAGTGCAGGAGACAGATAAAAAGCTAGAGAGAGGAAGGCAACGAAAGGATTGGAAGCACTGAAGCACATACCGGAGGTGGAGGGTGGAATGAAAAATCCATCCTTGGGGATTAAAGAATGGGTATGAAAATTGAGGTAAGAAACATCAACAAAACACTTATAAACAGTTTGGAATTCCCCAAACCAGTCCCTGATTCCTCATACCGTGCATCCAAATGCACCCTTAAAAGTAAAGAATGCAAAGGAGGAGGGAAAATACATAATGAAGCACATACTTTGCATTTGCTAATGCTGTTGACAGGCCAACAAAGCGCACTGGACGATCAGTTTGAGATGAAATGTATCTCATCCTTGAAACAATAACCTAGAAAGATTGGATCCAGCGTCAAATAAATCAGGGGTAAAAACAATAGAAAGAATATGAAAACAAAATTACAAGTAATCACCACAACCAGTTATTATACTTATATAAATTAAGTCATAGAGAAATATACGTAAGCAAATGAAATGTTATCATACAAGCAAGATTCATGTTGTCTAATGGCATCTGAGTTATATTAAAAAAACCATGTGCCAAAGGTCCCACAAACCTCCTACAATTCATGCAATACAAAAACATGTGTAAAATTTAATAATTTCAGTTTTTTAAGAGGCATTAGAGTGGTGTGTTAGCCTGTTATTGTTCCGTTGAGAAAAATTACTATTCTTGCATTCTGCTCATAGCTATGGAGCACGAACACGGGCACAAGAAGCATCATATTCAAAAAAAATAGACACAGGATTTGCACATGTGAATGCACACATGTGCACATTATGAATAGGAAGACCCATTTTTAGAATCGTGCTGTGTTATGAACAAGAGAGTCATGATCAATAAATTTTAGAAATAAATTTGAATTGAATTATGTGTGCATTAAAATCATTCAAAACAGAAATGGACAAATTAACCTCGATTTAGATTTTAGAGTCTGAACTGTGAAACCAGTGTACATGGTTAGACAGAAAACAAAAAATACACAACCAAAAGAAAAATGTTTGGATTTTGATGTGTTAGACAGGAAAAAGAAAAGGAGACCAATTTATACTTATGGAAAGCAAACCCCGAGTATTGGCCAACAATAGGCATGGAACATATAGAACTTGCTGTCATTTTCCTAGAATGTGAAAATGCAATGCAATAGAGATCGTTTTCCATATCATATCAAGCCATAAACAGACTTTCCCCTTAAAAAGCTATGTTACCTCTAATATTGGCCCGCGATCAGCTCCAAGTAAATGGATCTCATCCAAGATCATAAGCCCAACCTGCACAAGCAGTTGGTAATGGGTGATTACAGCAAGAAATAATGCATCTTCAATCAAAATTAGTCACAGCAATAATGATGAAACATCATATATTATGCAGTGAAAAAATGGAACCTTTGCAGCATATGTACGAGTGTGCCAGTTGCGGCTTATTCCATCCCACTTTTCTGGGGTGGTAATAATAATATCAGCAGACAAGAGAGCCATCAAATCCGGAGTATAATCACCAGTCATTTCAACCTGCTCAAAGTGTTAATTTAGCACTAATAGCTTTATAGTACACATGTAAAAGTTTAAAAAAAAAACATAAGTTTCATAATGCAAAGGGAGAGATGCAAATACAATTTGTTTTCCGAGCTGAGAGACAAGATGCTTCCTCCAATCATTCATTCTTTCTCGGACAATAGCCTTCAAAGGTGCTATGTATATAACCTGAAATTATCACAACACTTATCACCACTAAGGAAGTACCTTAAAGCAGCACCACTTAGCACCATTATCGCAGAAGAACTTTATGGGGCGTAGGGAGTATATGACATCAGATAGAGCATAAGGAATATGAATGTCAAGGTTTTCCACAAAGCAGCAAGATTGTGTATCACATGTTATCATTGTTGTCAAGTCGTCGCCTAGTCGCCGACTAGTCGTCCAGGCGTTTTCTGAATGGCGACTTGCACGTCGACTAGCGACTGGGCGAGTTAAGCAACGCCTAGGTGTGCCTAGGCAATGACTAGTCTATGAAGAAAACCTGCCCAGTCTGAACCAACCCAACCCGACCCAAATTTCATTAAACTTTAAAAATTACTCAATAAAACCCAGCCTCCCTTGATCAGTTCAATCAACACAATCAAAATCCAGTGAATCGACATTAAACTATTCCCAAACCGTGACATCTCCTTCATCGATATCTTCCAGAGTTCGCAGTTCCAGAATCAATTTTTTGGAATTGATTCTTCTTCATCTTCTAGTACTCACACGCTCTCTATCCATAAGTAACATCTCTCTATCTTTAATTATTTATCATTAAAGTATACTCTTAATTCAGTTTTATTTTCTGTAATTTGGTTCATTAGACTATTAAAGTATATTATACTCTTAATTTTTCAGTTTTATTAATTTTTTAGTAGACTTTATGTTCTACCTTTAAACATATTTGTATTTTGGTAATGATATTGTCATATAAATATATATAGTTATCTTGGGTGAATGAAGATATATATAATGTTAAAATTTTCAATACTAATTGTGATTTGTCGACTGTCTACGACTAGTAGGCCGACTAGTCGACTAGTCCACCAGTCTCCCCTTCACCGACTCGACTCGACTTGTCGACTTAACATAAACATAAAAGAAGCTTGAACATATACGTCATGAACATACCAAATATTGGGTTGTGCAATCGGAGGAGGTGCAGGGGTGCGCTAGGGACGGCTGGGGGGTTACTGGGGTAGGAACCGTCAATTTTGGGATTAGAGCACCGTGGGGGTGTCATTTAAGTTGGTGTCACAATCTTACACAAAATTAATGGTGTAAGATTACCCCTTCTCTCTCTATATATAAGTGTGTGTGTGTGTATGTATAGGATGGAATGAGAATGGTTCTCCATGAAAGAAATGTGAATGCATATAATCCATTGGATTAAAGATCTAAGGGTTGTGAATAAGTGAAAAATCTGAGAATAATGCAGTGGCATAATCATAAATAAGTCAAACTTCCATGCCATTGTGAAAAGACATCACCTTATCTGGCATGCACCATGACGAACCAAAAATGAAGCGCTCTCATTTCTCACAGTAAGGGTCATTCTCACCTGAACCAGACCATGTGTGTGTGTGTGTATGTATATATATATACACACACACACATATATAGTGTGTGTGTGTGTGTCTTCACTAGTAAAGAACTGGGCAGAAAACAAATTCTAGAAGCTATTGTTGCAATGGCCGGTGGAGGTTGTTGCAGAAAAAGGAAAGGCCTAGGTCGTTGAAATCACCACAAGGATGTGCCACTGTGCCACTCAATGAGTGCGAGTGTGTATGGGCATGTGAGGTGAAACTTGGCAAGGGTTTTGTATGGGATGGTCACAGTGACGTTCTGGGCAAAAAAAGGTTAGAAAAAATATCTGGCTAACAAATGAGGGGGAACAACTAGAACAGCCGCGAGATAGATCTGCCGGAAGAAAAAATCAAGAAACAGATTCATGAATCTCTAGGGGTTTCAATGGGTCAGCTACACACTATGGTTACAAATAACACATTATACACATAACTATACATTCGGCAATCCCTATGGACCAATGTTGATCCAAGAATCCAAAGTATCCTTAGAAATAACAGGTTTCTTATATCGATCATACTGAAAATCACATGGTCATCTCCCTAAATGATTGTGCAGTAATTCACTATCAATTGAGTACTTTGATAATAAATTCATCCTAAAGTACAGCCTTTTATGGCAGGATGAATTCTACAAAATGAGTCTAAAAGGTTATGCAAGATGACATACCACCTACAATGTTCAAATATCCAATTGAATGGCCAATTACCAATGACCCTTTAACAGTCATAATGAATTTCAGAAAATTACCTTCATATCGGGCTGGGTACTAAATAAATGAAGCATAGCAAGCTCAGCAGATATAGTTTTGCCACTTCCAGTTGGCGCTCCTAGGAGAACATTCTTATTGGTATGAAAGAGCACATGAAAAGCCTGCCAAAATGAATTGGAGAATTAAATTGACAGTCAGCAGAATTTGGGAAAGCAGTTGATACAAAGTATGTAGATGGTGAAATAAATAAGTGCCAAAAACCTGCGTCTGAATAGGATTGAAGTGTGAAAACTTGTACAAGGCTTCAAACATTCCATTACCAAGTGCAGTCACAGGAAGAGGTTTCAAGTCTAGAAGTTCAGTGTGAGTTGTATATTCCTGAATGAAATGTTTTAGTGTAGCTAATAAGTTCAAGATTTGTAACAACAAAGAATAAAGCACGTATGGAAATTAGAAAATATCACAAGGAAATAGAAGATAAGTTGTAAAGACAACCGATGGGAGCGCAAGATTATGGAAAGTTATAGTATAAAAAGCCTCTGCCTGCAACCAAGAATCAGATACAGCACGAATGTAGTACTGAGGAGGATGTGGCTCAAAGATTGGGACAGTAAAGGATATCTTCTGTGGTTCTCCTCGGGCCATCCTCTTTGTCAAAGTAAAGAGTTCAGAATGGTATATGTGGTCATTCTCAGAGTCCTATGCAAATCCAAAGATTAAAAGCTTAAATTAGATAACATTCATGTTTCACAACCACAGTTACATATTAATCACCAATTCCTAGATTATAATGCTATGATAGCTCTCTCTAACTTGCATACACAATATATTTGGGTGACACTAAAGCACTCAAGAGAACTCTCAACCAGAGCTTCAAATTCTGCAGATTAGTGCCCTATACAAACATTGAATCTAAATATAATCCATGTTTTACAGAGAAATAAAACAATTCAACGAGCTCCATAAAATAACTTAGGTATCCCCAATCCCTGATCATCATAACCATCATTAGCACATTAATCCCAGCAAGTTGAGGTTGGTAATATGATATTTAGTGTGTTAATTTTAACTAAATCGATTATCTAAAATTGATCAACACTATAAATTCATGCAAAAAAAACATAGTAGCGAGGTTTTACACAAAATGCCCCTCTTGTTAATTGTTATTCTCGATATAAGAGCATAATGAGACTAACAAAACAAGTAGATGAACAATTTGTCTTTTAGTTGCATCAGACTAGAAAACACATACATTGGTTTCACACTTTTTACTGAAAGAAGCGATATATGCTAAAACTACTGCATTCTTCCTATTAAAACATCAAGCACTATACCTTTCATATGTGAACTCCAGATAATGAGGATACCTTTTATGGACCACTTATTATACAGTTTGATTAGAAGATACAAAAATTCAAAGACAACCGACAACCCTAATAATAGACTATCACCAAGAGTACAACAACAACAACACTGGCCATAAAATCCCATGATTTGGGTCTTTGGGGGAGGGGGAGCATACCCCCAAAAATGGTAGAGAAGTTGTTTCCGGAATACCCCCAACTCGAACACACAAACACAACAAAAACAATACCCCAGTGCCTCAAAGGCTTATGCCCTATGAGGGGTAAGGGGGGTCAGATGTATGCAGCATGGCCTCTATGTTTATAACATAGAGCAACTGTTTCCGGATAACCGATGATGAGCAGTGAAAGTTGCAGTTTAAGAGCCTTTTGGCTTTATTCCATCATAACCCGAAGTCAAAAAAATAGTGAATTTTTGGCTCCATCGAAGATAATGGAAAACAAACACAGAGGACAAAAATTAAGACAGGTCAACAATTAAAGGGAAACCAGAGGAAGAAACAGTAACCAAAACTGCTTTCCTTAAATCATCAAACACACTTGTTACCCATTACATATATCATAGACCAATAGCTTTTGTTGATAATGAGGATACACATTTTATATTTATCATTGCAAAGCCCCCTTGCATCTGGTCATAGCCCATATCAGCAAACATTTTCATAGTCCAAAGTCCAAGCGCATTCATTATATTATAAATTTTAAAATTGTCAAAAAAATTATCAACAAGTACATGCAAAGTTCATTGAAATAATTCATTTTCAATGAAACTATGTTGCATAATCTATTACTTGTAAAAAATAGTTCATGTTCTAAAAAACAAAAGTAATCCCACAATGAGAGCATTCTCGACACAATTACCTCAACCAAAATCCACCAGCGCTGTGCAGCACCGTGAAATCGATCCTTCCAAACAAACTCAGGTACTAACATCAAGTCCACCTAGTGAATAGAGCTCATTGTCAATTAGGGGCATCATTCAAGAGAAAAAAAGATCAAGGACCAACGAGAAGAAGATAATATCATGTATAAATATATACCTTGAGAACTGTTCTGGTTATTGGACTAACTGTAGCTGACAACTGAATTGATGGGAAATATCCAAGATATTGCTTAACCACCTTATTTAAAATGATATAATATATAAGAGTAGGCAATCATATTGAGTTTGAGCATCACATTAAATTTAGAATTGACATGTTTTATGCACCTTTCCTCCTGGAGCATAGCGAATTAGAGCTCCAATATCTTTCTCCTCCATATCTTGTAGGTGATCTAAGTCAGCTCCTCTTTCTTCAAGCTTCCTCACTATCTGGAATGACAATCATCAATAAACCACAAATAAAAATGAATCCCTTTTATCAGCATTAAACAGTCCAAATTCTAAATGTATGGAGAAACAAACTTCGGCAGAAATATCCCTATCAAACTGCCTGAGTGGATGCTGATGGGGCCAAATTTGACGATCAACGGCCTTGCAATATTCTAATGTCAGAGAAGTCATCTCACACCACCCCCTACGTAGACAAATTTCAAATAAAGCCCGCATAATACGACCCAAGCTTGCACTTATATATGCTGCATCAGAAACTAGTGAAAACGTATCAATAGAACCCCGAGATATGTACAACTGCAAATAAAGATCAATGTGAAACTCGATTAATAGCTTCAACACACTTGCAAAGTACATATGCATGTGTTAGATATGTTTTGGCAACCAAAAATATAAACCTGAATTAGAACAGAAACTTTCCCATGCTTATTTGATGGACCACCCTTGATTTCTAAGAGGCAATATGTTCGAGCCAGCATTTCAAGCTCATTTTGTTCCTCATCCCGGACCATAATATTTTCAAATTCAGAAGAATGGGCAACCAAATTGATCAACTAATCAGACAGAAGAAAAGAAACCATGTCAGGGAAATAATAACATGTAACATTCATGTAGGTTAGCATAAATAATCGCCGGAAAATGTCATTATACTTGCAGTCATAGATAAGTGACTTGAAGATAATAACCTTACAGTTGAAAGCTTTACTTGAAATGAAGTGATACATATACACAATACACTCGAAGTAAATTACTTGTAAAAATAAACAATAGAGCAGTAGTTTTAAACAGTTAAAGGCTTTACTTGAAATGAAGTGATACATATACAGTCGAAGTGAATTACTTGTAAAAATTAACAATAGAGCATTACTTTTAAACACGCAAGAGTACCTTACATTTGAAACCATGATATGATATCATCATTTAAACACACAAACAACTTGAGAATCTTAATTGAAAACAGAGAAGGGGTCGATTTTAATAGAAAAAGTTAAATGCTAGCAGGTGGAGTATAAGCCCTTAAATCCTATATATAGTCTCTGATAGAAGTTGAACACAATGAGTTGTGACTATTAGGCTCCCTACAAACAAGAGAATGACTCCATTTCATACAAAGCCTTACATAGCTTGTTGACAATATACATTTCACCTATTTTTCTTTCTTTTTTATATTCTACTAAGTTACAACTAAATTGCACCAAACAGTGCAAAAAATAAATGTTCCAAATTCTGCTAGCAAAGTTTCATTAATAACATTATTAAAATTTTAAAATCTTCATAAAATAAACAATTAGAGCAATATGACCTTAAAAGACATGGTTTCTATAACTACGTACCTCACTTTCATTCATGTGGCATTTTAACATTTCATTGTATGTCTCAACACTAGAATATTGAATGTAGAAATGGCTAGCTATGCGCCCAAGCTCTGTGCAATAAAAATTCCCACTTTTCTCATCAAAACGCATCATTTTTGCTTTGTCAAGAGCACGAGCCGCATTGGTTATGAGATCTCTTTGCTTCATACTCAATGATGGATCAGCTATGATCTTTCAAACATAAATTTAATATTAAACATTATATGGGCGACGAATACCAAAACCCAGTACAAAAGTTCTGAAATGGCTCATACACAAAGGAACTGAAGCTACCTCTTCCCATCCAATACCATACGCCAATGGGTTCTTTTTCATCCGGATAAAAAGATACGTATACCCAAGCCAAGCACAAGCCTCCTTGATATTTGTCACAGTGCCTAGTACCACCTCAGCATTCAGATTGTCTTTCAAAGAATTTATAAACTACAACACCAGAAAATCAAACAAGACCAACAACAAAGTCAGACTCAAAGAAAGAATATACTCCCTCCATCCCCTTCTGATTTATCCTCTTTTCTTTTGGGGTCATCCCTAAATAGTCTTTGCATTTTCTTTAGAGGAAAGAATTGGGTGGTTGATATGGAATTATGGATGTTTCCTTTTAAATATATGCCAACCACACAATTTATTTCTTGAGCTCTATTAAGATGAAGACGGAAGTATAAGTTTAGTCCACACAATATTCAAATACAATTTTAATGACCATTTATGAGAACCAATTTGAAGCACAATTTATTATGAAGTATAACATTTTTTCATTCTGTCATTCACGCACACTTAAAAGCTTAAAAATAAAATTTCACAAAGAAAACATTCTAATTTGTAGCATTGAAGCATCTCCCAACATGCACGCACACACACACAGAAGTAATTTAAGTAAAATACATTACTCATATAATTCAAGAGTAGGTATGTGCAGGGTACAAATTCTACGCTCTAAAACCATAAAAACAATGCCACGTGTTCCGTCCACAAAATATAATATCCTGTAAGCCAGTGGCGCGTGCACGTACCTGACTTTCAATAGGAAGCTGACTAGTAAGTAGACGTAAATAGTAGGCCAACTTGTCATGAGTGGTAATTATAATGCCTTCACCACTCTTATCAAACTGAGGTCTTCCAGCGCGTCCAAATATCTACCAGATGCATTCATAAACAATAAAAAAGATCCAATAAGCATCCACATAGAGACAAATTATACTAGAACTCTTAACTACCAAAATGTTTCCTTACCTGCATAACATCAAGCATGCCCAGATCTCGCCATCCACCAGCTTTTGGATCATAAATTTGTGTTCCCTAGATAAATAGCATCCAAATACCTTAGCATGTATAGAAAATCATCATGTGAATTTTTAAAAGGGTAAAATTGTATATACAAAAAAGTAAAGGAGAACAAATCACAATTATAAATGTTTTAAATTTGGGTAAATAATGGATCAAATCAAAAATCACACATTAAGATTCCTTTGCTTCTTACTCTCAATAAGATTTTGGGTACTGGTCTAACAAAATTTTGAAAGGTTCTTACTCTCAAGCACATGGTACACATACTTGGGTACTTTTGCAAAAAAGGTTTTGAAAGGAAAAACGGGCCTCAAGGTGGTAGGCTTATAAATGTTTTAAATTTGGGTAAATAATGGATGGAATCAAAAATCACACATTAAGATTCCTTTGCTTCTTACTCTCAATAAAATTTTGGGTACGGTCTAACAAAATTTTGAAAGGTTCTTACTCTCAAGCACATGGTACACATACTTGGGTACTTTTGCAAAAAAGGTTTTGAAAGGCAAAACGGGCCTCAAGGTGGTTGGCTTTTTCCTTGTGAGGCGTAAAATATATAATTAATGATGATATCATAGTTTGTAAGGCGTCGCCTAGGCAATAAGGCGCTGTCACTGGGACGCCTTGTCTGCTCGCCTCGCCTAGAAAACCTTAAGGCGACCAGGAGCTCGCCTAGGCGTCGCCTTTCCTCGCCTTACCTCGCCTTAATTCGCCTTACCTCGCCTTGATGCCTTGGGCCCCTTTAAAATTTTGAAAAAACCCATTTTTTAGTGCAACCCATTTTATTTTAGTGTAGCCTAATAGACTTAAACTTATCTTCTTTCTTTCTCTCTCGGTCTTATGTGTCAAGCTTCCTTAAAATGTACAAGACCTATACATACATATAAATATATATATATATATACACACACACACACATACATATACATATACATACACATACACATACATACATACATATATATATATATATATATGTAGGTATGTATGTCGCCTAGGCGATATGAAGGTACATTGGCGCCTTGCCTCGCCTTGCCGCCTTACAAACTATTGATGATATGTTTATCTTTTCACTCTTAATCCCCGGCTTATTCCCCGCGCCATTTTCACATGGGAGGATAGTTTTGGAACGGAGAGAGTAATAATAATAATAATAATAATAATAATAATAATAATAATAATAATAGTAATAATAATAATAATATTAATAATAATAAGGGTTAGGCTAGGCTTCTGTGTAAAGGGACATCATTGCCTTTTTGCCTCATGCCTCTGCATCTCCGACACCTTAAGGGTTAAGCCTCATTTAAAAGCCGACTGAGGTTCAATGGTCAGGGGTCTTTCTTCGTGCCTCATGTGGCACGCCTTAGTGCTTCAGAGGCATAAGCCTCGCATGGCATTTAACACCATGCCCAAAATGTAGTACCATAATAGTCTGGAAGATATATTATTACAGTGTGTTCATAAGGTATGTTTGCAAATTGATTTTCTCATCAACCATCCAAACAAACACAAAACAACACTGTTAGAGAGAAGTTATTACAAACCTTGATCACAACAGTATGGGCAGGCAGATTCACACCCCATGCCAAGGTTGCAGTGCAAACAAGGACCTACATAGACATAGCTTTCAGGGAAAAAAATTGCAATGGGAAGTTTATGAGCAAGAGTTGAAGACTTAAGATGCAAAGAATACCTTCAAAAGTCCCTCCGAAAAGAGCCGCTCGGTTAGAGTTCTGTCCTGACGCAGCATACCAGCATGGTGAATACCAATTCCATGTTCAAAAAGCTTGACAACCTCTTTATTTCTAGACTTGATAACTTCCTTCTGAAATCAAAGAACAGACTGATTTAAGATTTTAAGCATAAAACTGTATAAATGGAAATCATGAAAGTTATCCTTGCCTTTTTGAGCTCAAACTGAGGGTGTTTTGCATTTCCAAAGAGATCTGAATCTTCATTCCTTTGAGAAAGTTCGACCTGATAAAATTATTCAAACGACCTTAATCATTAAATAAATTTCAAAGTGTTATTTCATGTGTGAACTATAATACTCCGTATCATTTTTATTATGACAAAAAAATCCCAGTAAAACCCCACAAGGTAGGGTCTTAGGAGGGTGTGTGTACGCAAACTTTACACCTACTTGAAAGTAGAGAGATTTTTTCCAAAAGACCCCATCCAAAGCACAGTAAACCATCAAAGAGGACACAAAGCACGAACGTAAGTAATAGCAAAGAGCAACGAGGCAAAGAAATGCAGACCAAAACAAGAAGCACACAAACCGACACTGGCAACTAGGCCCCAAAGAACAGGAAGCACACAAAGACGAGCAAAAAGCACCCGCACGAAACTACTACCAAGGCACAGAAGATTACCCAACTACTCTAGTCCTCGATCTCTAGACGTTCCTAACTAAGGTCATATCCTCGGTAAGGTATACTATCATTTTAATTGATACACACAAAATGTTCCAGAAAGTGCTAAATTTTCTATTGACAAAAAAATTATGTATGTTTTACCAGCATATAGCACCATATCTTCTAAGATTTATAAAAGATCAACAGGATCTCAAATTTCACTTGAAACACTAATTGCAAAGCATCACCCATACTTACGACATTCCAGTGAAGAAGGATAATTATATGGTCTACATTCTTGCTTTACCACAATAAAGCATAAATTCAAAATTCTTTTGAACCTTCTAAAGTGAATATTTAAAAGAAAGAAAAACTAGTAATGGTGCTCCAGAGATACATATTTTTGTCAACAGAGAACTCCTTGCCAAAGATTTATGGGAAAAAATACTGGAAAAACCTACAAGTTTATCTGCTGTTTTGCCAGTATCTTTACGTGAATGAACAAAAACCATAGCCTGGTGCCCTAGCCTCAAGGAATCAACAACCTACACGTAAAAAACAAAGAAATAAACCATGTTATAGTTGCAATTTGCAACCATATTTAATGCTGTAAAGCAAGGTTCAGCAAAAAAGTGAGATTGGAGCAATGGCAATGAGATTAAAATGGCCACCATTAAACTGGCAAAATGAAAGACTGTCTACAAAAATTACCATAAGGGCATTTAGATAAAAATATATAAACAAAATTAACCAAATGAATCTACTTTCATTTCATTTAGAGATCTTAACGATATTTTTATTACTTCCTTCGTCGCACAAAAATGCACTTGGGTTTGGCACGCTGTTAAAAAATAATAATGATAATAATAGTGATGTGGGTAAATTACAAGTGTACCTTTGTGGAGAATGAAGGAAAATAAAGATGACACCCCCCCCCTCCCAAATAAAAGGTTTTTAAGAAAAATGAAAAGTTAGTGGTGTTTAAATTAGAAAAGCACACCTTATCTGCAACATATATGTTTATACTTGTTCAGTTATTAAATGAAGTTTATTTGATAGGGGGGAGAGGCTCCCCAATAAGTATCAAAGCACCC
>OOIL02002239.1:1808724-1896224 GCA_900332095.2 Cuscuta campestris
CATTGTTTAGGGTTGCATGTTAGATAATTTCATTTCCAAATGCCCTAAAAGCTTCCACATGGCAGAAAATGGCCCACCGCACCAAAAGGTGGGTCACTTGTAGGAAGACGCCATCAGTTTGCTGTTTGGGCGATGCAATGTTCTACCACTCCAAACACCCTCCCAAACAAACCCTAAAAACCCCACATAGAAGCATACCTTCTTGTAGCATATCTCATTCAGAAGCTCATTGCGGGCCACAAAATTATGCTCACTAATTCCAATATACTGTTGGGCAAGAGGGACCGGCCTGTAGCTTGAGTCAAAATAGAAAAGACCAGTTTCTGGATTCACCCTCAGAAACTCTGCAACCTAGATTTCAATTAAAGGAAAACCATAGGCAACTTGTAAGATGAAATACAGCATAATAATATTAAAGTGCTTTACTCGGTATCTCTAACACATTCCATATGAGGAAGCACTTTTAAATTATATACTGAGATTTCAGAGAAATTTAACCTCCAAATAGTTGGGTAGAGTAGCTGAAAGGCCCACTATTCGTATCATGGATTGTGTAGCCTCCACCTGTTGTCCAAACAGTATGAAAGTATTAATTAGAATGCTTGCATTAAAATAAACCACAATGAAATGTCACTCGTATATGCAGGTAGCATAGTTGTCACTAGCATAATAGAATGATGAACCCTTCATGGTCAATGAGAAACACTTAACAATTGACCTATTTGTAGAGCATACTCTACAAGTTCTGTTTAAGTCGAATAAAATGTATAGATTCTAATCCCTTAACCCAAATAAATAAAACAAAATTACTCTCTTGACTATCTGTAATTCTGTATAATATAAAAAAGTTCTGTATAAGTCACTGCCGTCAAAAAAGAAGTGCTAGTGCATAGCGGAATTTAGTACACCTATATAGCACTTTAAGCTTTGAAGGATATGCCTCACTGTCTGACAAAAAGGATGATTATATTAGGAATGGAAAAGATTGAATATATCTTTTGTCTTTTGTGGCTAATATTTTACTCATTTGGTTTTATAGTCTATGTGTAAGAGAATACCAGTATTTTATTATGACTATCTTAGCTTTTGAATCCACAATTTAACATTATGTCACTTTTCATATAACTTATTTTTATTTTACTCCAGCTTATTTTGATTTGTATAACATATACTTGTGTGTGTGCATGTAATTTTTGCAAAATTCTATATAAAACTAGCTATTTATCTACTAATTCATGTAGTAGTTTATCTACTTCTGGTATTCTGATCTACGATTATTTGATCAATAACAGTATAACACTAGTTTAAGTCAAATGAAATTTGGATGCAACTGCTTTTTTTAAATTAATTAGGTATGCATTCACCTTCACCCCTTACAATGTTTTACCAATATAAAACATATTCATCACATTGGCTTCAAAATTTTCATCAGCAAGCATAGGCACTACCTTTCATTTGTCTTGCAGCCTAAATCCACATGGGCAAATGGCATTTTTATGAAACCGGTATGACAGTATTCAATAAATATGAAATATGAGAGTTGCTTTACACCAAAATTATGAGTAGAAGAAAACATCCACAAAAAATCAAATAGGAAATTTTTGCATTATTCATTGGATCAAGAAAATATTGGTTGCCTTACCTGACGAAGAGTCCGAGCTACTAATGCTTCTATAACAGGGCCTCTATCGTCATTCAAAAGATGAACTTCATCAATTATCAGTAGCTTCACCAACACGGAAAGTGCCATGTCACTACTTTTACGAGTAATGACATCCCATTTTTCAGGTGTTGTCACTATCATCTGAACAAAGATAATATGAAGAAAATAATGTGAGGTTTTTAAAGTAACTTTTTTAAGTATAAATCAAGAAAGTTTCACAGATAATCTGAAGACCTGTGTTTCTTCAAGTTCTGTTCTAGAAAGCTGCATGTCTCCAGTAAGTTCTCTCACGATAACATTCAGCGGTGACAACCGTTTGCTGAAAGTCATGGTGACCTCTGCTGCTAATGCCTAGAAGGAAAAAAAAAAGAGGAAGATTAGTAGTGAGTCCTAAAGCTGGCAAAATGAATACCTCTATTCCAACAAAACTATACATCAAAGGCACATAAATACTTGTTCAATGCATATTTCCTACAAGTCACCCCAATCTTAGCATGGATTTAAATACAACTCAACATAGTGTCTGTTGGTCCAACTTACTTGGAGCTTTATCTACTCCTTTGAGCACAAGCTATTGCAAATCCAAAATTGAAAAAAACAATTTTTAGGGAAAAGAAGAGAAAAAGCCTATTTCAAGCAGCAAAAGGTTGAAAAACACAGCATATAACAGTAATAGCATTATAGCCTGTATATTGAAGAGAGAGGCACAACAAAGTGAACAAACCAGGTATTAAATTATTTAAATGGACATTTTGGGTTATCCATTATGTCTTGAAAAATAGCTACAATAGGAACTTGGTAATGCTGTGTAATACGGCATTTATGCAATACCTTCATAGGAGCTACATAAACAATCTTGAATTCATTCTTATGCAAGTAGCCTTCTCTAAAGTGATGTTTAATCTGCACAAGGAAAACCATTGACATGTCAAAGAAGCAGTGAGTCCAAAACAGTGCTACCATTAGCATCCCCATGTAAAATGAGGAACATACACAACCAAACATCTGAAAGATGGATGCCCTTAACTTTACCTCAGGGCACTGGTAAGAGATATTTGACATTCTCTCCATAAAAAAGGTTTCAGAAATTATGCAAATTATTATCACATCCCATCACCAGATGATAGTTCAATTACAAACCAAACAGGATATAGTAGACAAATTAAATGATGATGACCCCTTGCCGTCGTAAGTCAAATGAAAGGGATACGAAGCCAACTGAAAGAACATACAAGGAACTGAAGGAACCAAACCACAACAAACCTCATGCAGAATAGATATCATAGCGATGTTTGTTTTCCCAGCCCCAGTTGGAGCACAGACCTGAAAATCAATTAACATGTGTTCATGCTTGATAAAAGTTTTTTCACATATGAAAAACTCAAAATCTACAGTCTACTGTTAATAAATACATGAAACAAAAGCACTTACAAGTATGTTTTCATTGGTATTATAAGTAGTTGGATATATTCTGCTCTGAATGCGGTTCAAAGACTTGTAGCCTTGAAATGCAGCTTGAGCCAAATCATCAAGCTCTTTTATTTCAATCTGAAAGAAAAGAAAAATAAAGTGGTCGTGTTCCATGATATGCATGTTTATAAAAGCTACCTTAACACATCGTCGTCCCATGATACTATCCATGCAAGTTGAAAACTTGAAATAACCTATGATGATGTATTTAGAACTTCACTTATATTATTCCTTGACCATAAGGATGTGATGGAAGGGCAACTAGCATAAAACATTACCATTGAGTATTTTGCATGAACTTATAGTGTTAACTAATTATAGACATTGTATTAGCCTTTTAAATTTCATGTGAGTTATGCCACCATGTCACCAAACCCTACTAGTTGGGATTGAGGTGCTGAAAATGATGTCGATGATGAAGAAAGAAGATAATCAGGAATAGAGGATCAGTTCTCAGTTCTCATAAGAAACTGCTTACAATATCACAGAATCTTCATATATAAAAAAATTTATGCCAATGAAGTCTATTGAATAACACACTTAGTTGCTTTGTTAGTTAGAGATTTGGATCCCATTTCCTGAAAGCCATTACGGAACCTGATTTATGATGGGAAATAAGATGCACTTAAAGTTTCAAGTAAATGAAGTGTTCTTTTATCATCAAAATATCAGTGCTTAGGACTCTTTCTTCCATTGATGCTTGATCTATAATGCATTTATGACACTAGAGACTTGTCAAGGAGAATAACATATATTGTTTTAATAAAAAAAACATTGGTACAAATAGCAAATGGGCATATTTGATTATCAGTGCTACAAATTGATACAAAATATAGAATGAAGAGAGTACCAATCTTTCCCCTGGTTTCATAGGTGCAGTCAACGTTGGAGGTATACTGACTTCTTCATATCCCCTATAATGTTTCCAAATGGTTCCTTGAGGGAGGGCTGTAGTAGCTTCTTCACCATGCCCAATGAGATCCTCAAATATGTTTTTCTTCTCACTTGCTTGAATTAAAGAACTAAAGCTCATCTGAGAGAACTCGTCTTCAACTCCACTATCCACCATGCGTCTATGCTTTTTTTCTTCCTTGCGACGAAGTTTATCAAGTAACTTCTCAGATTCAGTATGAACAGTTACCTGTGAGAAGATTAATAGGTGAATTTAGAATGTTAAATTAGGTCACTATAGTTAGCTAGTTGCAGTGGTAAAAAAAACATTGTGATAAATTACATCAAGATATTTCAATATCTCTTTCAAAGTTTTACTTGCCTGGGTGCCATAGCTAGGCTGGCGCGGCTGAGAGTTGGTAGCTGTCCTGTCAGCTTTCAATACAGAGACTCCATGATGGATGGCAGCAACAAGATCCTTCCTATGCTGAGATAAACGAAATAGAAACTCCATAAAAAAGAACTACTACTTTTTTACCGTCCCAAGAGAAGAAATAATATGCATAATGCATGTCCTTGGTACCTTTATGCTCACTTGTTACATACTGACTAAGGCAGCATTCCGTTCAACTTATTTTTTTCTGCTTATTACTTATTCTTATTCTTAATAAAATCAATCAGACCAGATCAAATCAAATCAAATCACACCAGATCAGAGTAACATCAGACCAAATCTAAACAAAACAATATTATTATTATTATTATAATTATTATTACTATTATTAATATTATTACCATTATTATTAGTATTATTATTACTATTACTATTAATATTGTGATTATAATTATTATTACTATTGTTATTATTACTATTAATATTAATAATATTATTATTGTTACTATTATTTTATTACTATTATTATTACTACTATTATTATATTTATTATTCCTATTGACATTATTACTATTACTATTATTATTACTAGTATTATCACTATTATTATTATAATTATTATTTATATTATTACTATTACTACTACTATTATTATTATTATTACTATTACTATTATTATTAAGACTATAATTATTATTACTATTGTTATTATAATTAGTACTATTATTATTATTACTACTACTAATTTTAGTATAACAATACTTATTATGATTACTATTATTATTATTATCATTGTTACTAATATTACTATGACTGTTTCTATTATTATTAATATTTATATTATTATTATTATTATTTCTATTATTATTGTTATTACTGTTATTATTAGTATTATTATTATAGTTATTATTATTATTACTATTATTATTACTATTATTATTATTACTATTATTATTATTTCTATTCTTATTATTATTGCTTTTATTATCAATATTTCTATTATTATTATTATTAATTCTATTATTATTATTACTATTATTAATAGGATTATTATTATAGTTATTATTATTATTGCTATTGTTATTACTGTTATTATTAATACTATTATTATTATTATTATTATTATTTCTATTATTATTATAACTATTATAATAACAATTTTAATTTTAATCGAATTCATATTAGATTAGATCAAATTAGACTAGATCAGTCGAGATCAAAACCAATCAGATTCAATCAGATTCAATCAGATCAAGTCATATCATATCCAATCAGATTTGAGCAGATCAAAACTTCGAAAAATCAAATCAGGCGAACGGAAAGCAGTTAGAGTCTAACTGACTACAATCATATTGACCTCATTACATCTTAACGATAGGGACAACATTATCATTACATTTCGGCCACACACTATTAAGGTGTTTTGCAGGGATAGGGATCGGGACACTCCTCGATGGGGCAGGGAAACACAGGGCTTGACTTTGTAAAAGTCTTATGCAATTAGGTAACGAAAACTTATTATGTAGTATATTTTTATTCAAGGAATAAAGTGCTACCTATCCCGCTGAGAGTTCTTGTTCAACAAGTAGAGTTCCAAATCAAATACTCCGTACAAACTATTGATATATTGAATTAAACAAAAATAGAACATCGAAACTAACGTGAAGAGGTAACTATTAATAATACTACTAATAGGAAAGTATTGCTAGTTACTGCTATAACTAATAAACTAAAGGCAATATAATTTAAAGACTCCATCCTTCAGAATTGTTCCTAGCCACGAACACATCCACAACACTAGACAAGTAGACAACACACTTGCACTATCCTTACCCTGAGCCCTGACCACACAGAAAATGTACTCTGACCATATATACTGACTGCATTACTTGTTCACAACACTCTTTTATCCTAACCAAAATGATACATTAAAATTAATGTTACACTAGTCACACTACAACATTACTATTAGCAGCATTCATTTTATCCTCTTTATCCTGATCACACATTTAGAGTTTACACTATAGGTATCCTGCACATGATATGAGTTATGAAACATCCCCGGCACAATTGCAAATCACCGGAAAAAAAAGGCATTGGGTATGCTAGCTATCACTGAAATCTCGGACCCCTCTATGATAAACTCCTAATAAGGAAGGCATTGCAAGATGTGCAAAAGACGTAAACCACATGCTAAAACCCTAAAACACAATCTATGTAAATAAGCACGAAGCATCTTGAAATTCTATCCAAATTTAACTACTTCCATTAAGATTAAAAGAGATGAGTATTGATAACTAAGGAAGGTGTTGCTATGCTTGGTTTTCATTCTAATTGAACTCTGGATAGCAGGTTTGGAAAGACAAACATTACTTCCAGTATTCTGCTGCACAAGAATATGTGGTGTTCCACAATTAAGCCTGCTATGTATCACTTATTCTGGTTGCAAAATGATGTGGCCTCTACTCTTTTGGCAATGGAAGTACTGTAATAAAGACAGCAATGTACATCACAGCAGAGTATAATCAAAATTTAGCTGTTTAGGATCAAGGACGAACTCTGTGATTTGCAGACAACTAACACACTAAGATCAATCGTTAAGCTGGTTTTGATACCTCCTCTCTTGAGGCGACCCAAGGCCTCTTAGGTATGTAATGTTAGTGTGGTGTATGCTTATTAACCGCACTTGTATTCATTCTCGTGAGGTAGAGGTGGGCCGTTAAGAGAATCATAATCAGAAATGAGAGAGGGGATCATGTAGATAGTGTTCATGATGAAAACATTGCTGTAAACTTTGAGGGTATTGATAGAATTTGATATGGGGTAAGGATAAATGGATTGGGTAACACTCCCTCCGTCCCTGAGTGTTTGTCCACATTCATTTTTGCACACTATCCAATGCACTTCTTTAATCCATTTTATCTTGTAATTTGTATATTAAAAAATTATAAAAATTATATATTAATAATCTATATGTTAAGACGAATCAAACAAGATGACACATGACTATTTTTTGGCTTACACATTGAGAGAATTTGATGAGTCAAAGTGCTTAGATGAACAGTTCCAAAAGTCAAAAATGGACAAACACTCAGGGACGGACCAAGTAAGATATTTGAGTTGAACCATATTAAAAGATTGAATCCAATTGATTAGTTAGTTCAACTCAAGAGCTTATATACCGATTATTTTACTCTTGGACTTCCCATGTGGGATGACACTCTAAGAGCATCAACAATGGCAAGGCAAAAATGGAATGCCACACGATGATGTGGAACATTTTAACCAATCAAAAATTGTCCAGTCAGCGTGTGGCAAGTGAATGGAGTGGCAAGCTCTACAGTGGCAAGTCATTATTTTTATCACTTTTTTACATTTTTTTATGTTATTTACGCATAAAAAAAATATTTTTATTATTTATTTTATCAAAAATTTATTCTTCTTTCTTATACATTTTTTTCATAAAGGAATTTTTAAAAAAAATAAAAAAAAGAAGGGTGGAGTGCCACACCCATGCGTCACCAAGCAATTTTTAAATCAATATCACACGCAAAAACTCTTCTGCTTCTTACTTTTTATGAAGGTTTATGCATCTAGGGTTTAATGGAAACCTCTATTTTTTCATGGATATTGTGTACATCTTGATTCCCAAACCCCAACGGAGTTGGGATTATACTGGGATAGTAAGGGTGGGAAGGGTATTTGTCTCATTACTTATCCAATAAAAAGAATAAAAAGAAAGACATTCATAGTTGGGGGAAATTTGCAAGTCCATTTGGGAAAAATTCTATAATAGCATGTTTGGGAACTTGTATTTGGATTCAAATCTTGATTTGGCTCAAATTTCATGTTAGGGAATCTTCAAATTTTGGATTTGAGACAAATTCCTCTAATTCATAATAAAGCTCTATTACACATTCATATACCTCTACTTGTCATCTGAAAATCCAGAATTCAAATTTTGGAATTGAAACTCAAGAATTCAAATTCCGGAATTAAAATACAAGAAATGAAATGAAATGCTAGTTCCCAAACATTACCTAAAAGAACTTGTTTCAAGGAAAAGGGTAAAAGTGTGCAAAAATGACCATGAAGCTATTTTTATAGTTGAAGTAAACATCGCCACGTCTACTGATTTTTTCGGGTTCAAAGAAACTATTGGGCATTTTATCAGCCTCAAACAGTGACCCAGGCTTGAAGCACAGTTAGACAGACAGTGGCAAGGAAACCCATGAAAGGAGCTGTGTAGGGATAACGTCTTACCATGACAAGATCCTGAACGGTTTCAAATGCATTGTCACCAACAAGATCTAGCAAATCACCGGCTACCTTCACGGAACAATTTGAATGCTCTTAGAACTAAGATAGCACCAGACAAGCTAAATTGCAGTCAGAAGGAAATCATGATCAAGTTACCTCGTCACCAGGTTTGTTTGAATCAAGCACACGGCATATTGCCATTGCTAACTCATCTCTTGGAAGTTGTGATGTACTTTCATTGACTATCCTATCACAAGCATCTCTTAACCATTCTAAATCAAATTTAGGTCCTGTTAAATGTCCGCTGTCAAAGGAGCGACCATGACCATGCACATCTTGGTAATTTATAGCCTCATTGTAATGACCAATATCCAAGTCTGTATCTTCCAAAGAAGTATCAACTAAAAAACGAGTGGGTGGCTGGAACATAAGGTCTGCTCCAAATTCCAAAATATCACCGCTCACATCTTGTATTTCTACAATAGGTATAGTTTGACTATTTTTATCCTGCAACTCAGAAACCCTTTGTGCCAAAACTGCAGCTTTGCATAAAACTGCATTAGAAATAGCATAGCCAACAAGCTTTTGCAGATCTAACCTGCTTTCACCACAAGTACAAAGAAATATTTTAAAAGACATGATGCAATCATCTTACAATGCGGAAAAGATTAGTAAATGAAACAAGATGTTGGTTGAAACTAGATCAATTAAACAGAAAGCAGTACACTTGCCAGAGGGCTAACAATTATGGAATGATACTTTAAAACAAGCAGGTCGGATAAGAGAGGTTGACTGGAATTTCAAGATTACTAGAAGAAACTGGGGAATTCATAATAAGAGAAACATGTAGCAACCCCACGCACCACAACATTGAAAATGCAATGGTTGCACTTAAAAAGATAGACATTCACATTCCTATAATCTTAGGTGAGTGGGAATGTAAGGCCAGGCCTCATGCCATGTTGCCCAATTTCCTCTTTAGGTTTTCAACTATGTTATAGACTTATATCCAGTTCAAGATATCAGGTTCAGATAAATTGAAAGACCGATAACCACCCACCAGTCTGTATGCGAATGCAACCCCTACGGCCTACTATAAAATGGTTTGGCTTGCACTGCAGAGCAGAAAATAGCAAGTCAAATGCATGCATCAGGCTTACCAAGTAAGCAGTGATGAAAGTTAAAATGGGAAAAAAGAAAGAAATTGGCTGAAAACATATCAGGAAAAGTTGGAAACAAGATATTTCAGAATTAGCAGAATGATGCTCATCCAAACCAAGTGTAAAACTCACAATAGAAATTAAAATACAAATGGACAAACATGCAAGAATAGGGCTACATTTACTATATTGGATTTTCAGAACTCTTACTTCTTCTCTGATATCAGACGGTCCTCTTCACCTTCAACCATAGGCCTACTAAAATGCCTATAAACACTCAATGCCACCTCCCTAAACTCATCTGGCAATACGTCAGCACCCACCAACTCGCGCACAGCTCCAATAAACTGCTTGTACGCTTGTCTCAATTCCGGGGAAGCTGCAAGCAATCACAAATCAAAACCCAATATTCAAAAATCATTTTTTCTCAACCATGTTAACAAACCCAGTGAGCTTGTAAAGCATTCAGCGTAAAACCTTCGTCCCACTTATACACAATATTCCGAGCGAGCTCTGATTCTTCAAGCGAACTGGAAGAACTTCACGAAAAAACGAAAAACAAAAAAATTAAATCTTAGGGGGGGGGAGTGGGAAATTTTGGGCGGTACTAATCGAATTGAAGATGATCGAACAGAGTAGGTACCTGCGAGGCTTGAGGTGTTGGAGGATGGTTTTCCGGCGTAAATAGGCTTGATCGACGTCGAACGGGTCGCGTAGAGAACTTGTGAGGCGGGGGAGCTCGAGCAGCATGGCTGGTTTTCGGATGATCTCTCGAGCAAACCAGTGAGAGCGTGGAGAGGAGAAGAAGAGGATGGTTCAGCTGAACTCTAAGAGCTGCTCTATTTACTTTCTCGAACGCATGTTGTTTTTAACCCTGTTAAATTTTCGATTTTAGTAAATGGTTAAAAATATAGCTAAATATAATATACAATATTAGAAGTATAATGAATGATACAACATAAACAGAGTATACTAACTAAAATTCATGTATATAAAAATTGAGACAACGAATAAATGTATTAATTAAATCCAATTTTTTTGGAAAACTTCAGGGTAAACCACGTTTTTGGTGTAATTGGAAGGGTTAGTGTTGTCATCTAAAACTAACACTTTCAATCATTTCTTAGTCTTGACTCGTAAAACTGCAACATAAAGTTGACCGTGAGTGAATATCAATTTGGTCAATAATAATCTACCAAATGATATTGTTTGGTCTTGACTCTTATTGATCGTCATGCCAAAACATAAAGATATTAGAAATTGTCTTCTTTGAAACTTGAACGGTAATTCAAGATTTGATGGTACCAAATTCATTCTTGGTATGTAAACTTTCTCACCGGCATTGTTTCTTGATACAACAATGGCACCGATAATGTTTCTTTACAACTCTTCAACTATTAACCTTGTACCATTACACAACCAAAATGTTTGATCAATGTTTCTTAATAACTTAATTAGTACTCCTTTCTTCAAAATAATTTTGTGGTTTGAAATCCCTGAACACTTGATATCGTTCAAAAAGATTATTAAAAAGACACTATTTCTTAAGAAAGACTGTTTTTTTCTTAAAGAAACTAAGTACTTAAGATTATTTTTGGGTAATTTTACATGTTCAAAACTCTTGCTCCTAATTGATATTATGAAATTCAACTCCTTTTCAAAGAAAAGAAACAAAAAAATCAGTATTAGTGCCTCCCAAACCTGTTGTTTTTTTAAATAAACAGAAAAGAAGTTAAAATTCGAGAATTTCATTAATTTATATAATGAAAAGAAACAAAAAAATCAGTATTAGTGCCACGCACGGGTTCAAAATTTTTTGGTATAAGCTATACACCATCATAAAGCAAAAGCAGCCTCCATGGAACACATTACAAAAAAGAAATCCAAATTCTAGCATACTCATAAAAAAAACATATGTGACAGAAGGGGAAATATATTCTACTACATGGAGTTCTCTAAATTTGTCTTTAAAGTGTATGCAAGCATCAATGTTTCTCTACAGAATCTTTAAGTCTTCAATGACCTTAACAACCATTGGTGGTATGGGAGTGATCATCCCTCAGCCACCATGCTTCAGCCTTCAATGATCTCAACAACCATTGTTGGAACACAACAATTCTGCAACCACTCTTTTAATCCTCTGGTATGTATTTTTTTCAATGGTAGGACAAAGCATAACATGCCAATAATATATATTCAAGAAAAAATGGAGTATATCAAGTACAATAATATTGTTGTATATTCCTTTGTCCCCTTTATTTAAGAAAGGAATTAAGCAAATGGCATGAAAGTAAGGTGAAATGGCTAGAGAAATGATTTGATTATCATAAATATACACTTATGTTGTAAAGTTTTATCCTTACTCAGGAAATCAGTGCCTAAAATATCCGTGCCATTTTACGAAGTACTACGAAGTACTATGTCAATGACATCCAAAGCTATATCAATGCTAAGGCTAAGAGTCTGATCAAAATTAACAACAAATCCAAAAGGGGATGCATAAGCAATACAGATTAGGCTGCTGGATTAAGATGTCAAAGCCACAAGAGTCTATTGCATGTGTTTAAAAAGACAAAATGATAACATCTTATTCTCCCTATCAGTATTCTACTAAATTTAAAATCCAAAAGCCACTGTCTGCCATAAATCCAAGACCCAAGATCCAAAATCCATGAAAAGTGATGACCCAATTAACAAATTTTCCATAAAGGAGGCCAAGGGAAAAGAAAGTAAAATACCTCACATGACAAAAAATTGCTGTCACAAAGCAATTCGAAAGTAAATACCATTGTAAACTACCAACTTAAAGGGAAGAGAAAGAAAAATACCTCATATGAAAAATCTACATGACCTGGAATATCAATAAGATTCAAGGAGTATGACTCACCACCATACATGAAGCACATCTGAGAAGCCTGGAAGAAGAATAAAAAATCAATTTATCTCAATTGTGGAAGATTGATTTCAGGCATATAGAAGGGAAGTATCTTTTTTATGGTTTGGATTCATTTTTGTTAGTAAATATTTATGCTTTCTTTGCTTTGACATTATTTACTTTTGCTCTGACATTCAATCTCATGTTTTTTCCCTATAATAAACTTCATTTCATAATTCATAGAATTGATAAGAAAATTTTGATAAACTTCATTTCATAATTCATAGAATTGATAAGAAATTCCAACTATAAGTCTGTGTAATTTAGAAACAAAAAAAGAGGAGTAAAAAATTTTAAAATTTCAATTACTGCAAATTTACCCAAGTGCGAGGAGGTTCAAGTGTGACGGGGTGGTGTCCAAGACTTTACCTCTGAGGAGAACTGGTCGTACTTCAAAGCAGTAGCCCAAATAAAACATACTAATGGTAGCCTTCATCAAACCCTTGGCATTGTAAGGGGTGGAGTATGCCACCATTTGGATGCCGGGTACGGACTGGAAATACGACTCGAGTCGCTGGGAGTGTTCTGCACCTAGCTGCCTGCCCACCCCACCGGGTCCCCGGATGACAATGGGTATCTTGGAAATTTGGTTGAAGGCAAGGAGGAGAAATCCCATGTTCATGCCCTCGATGACGGGACAGAGACCGGTCATGGCTGCTCCGATGCCGAGTCCCGTGAACCTGTTCTCGGCAATAGGGGTGTTGAGGACTCTTAGATCACCATACTTTTCAGCCATGCCTTTGGTGACCTTGTAGGAACCCCCATAGTTGCCTACATCCTCACCCATTACACAAACACTTGGATCTCTTGCCATCTCTTCATCAAGTCCTTCACATAGGGCTTCAAACAGCAAAAGTTCATGGCTACAAAATTCATATTTTGCATAAACTTGAGTACTTTAAACAAATCAACCAAAATAAAATAACAGGATTCATATCAATTCTATGGTAGAGAAGCACTTTACAGGTTTCCTTCAATTGTCAAAGACACAACAATCTGTTGCATGTGTTTAAAAAGACAAAATGATAACATCTTCTTCTCCCTATCAGTATTCTACTAAATTTAAAATCCAAAAGCCACTATCTGCCAGAAACCCAAGACCCAATAATAGTCCTTACTATTTCATATGTATGCTATATGTGATGAGAAGTAAATGTCACAGAATGAAAAGTGATGACCCAATTAACAAATTTTCCATAAAGGAGGCCAAGGGAAAAGAAAGCAAAATACCTCACATGACAAAAAAATTGTTGTCACAAAGCAATTTGAAAGTAAATACCATTGTAAACTACCAACTTAAAGGGAAGAGAAAGCAAAATACCTCAATAGAATTTGTCATCTTCTCATTACTATATAGAGGTAAAGTATATAGTCTTACAACACGAACCATTATTCTCCAACACTCACTCGTTTGATTGATTTTGGACAAAGGATGAATAGTCGTCTCAACGTAAAAATAGGTTATGAAGGAATAAGGAGAAACATTTCAACGAAAAAAAATAGGGCTGTGGTGGTTCCAATATAACAAATGAAAATTATTAGCCATTTTAATCTCATTTCTTTTTTATTTTGATTAGCATTCTTCTTCTGCCTAATGTTCTTTGATTTACATTTTTAATTTTTACTCCTATTTGAATGATGAAGACATCCCAATATTGATCATGTTTATTTAAATTAAATGCCCAACCTGCCCATCCTTAGTCATTTATTTGTTCCTCATCAACCTGCTCTAAATTTGCACCTTCCCTGTGCAAAGCAACAAACCTGAAACCAAAGATTTGTTCAGAAAGATGTAAAAACAAAAAATTAAGGCCCCGTTTGGTACACGGAATTCAAACTGTGGAATTGGAATTGAGAACTTCAATTCCAATTTTGGTGTTTGGTAGCACAAAAATTATGTGAATTTGGAATTGGCAGTGCAAAAAATGAATTGAAATTGATGAATTCAAATTCTATGGAATTGAATCCCATGAAATTTCAATTCCAATTCAATTCCAATTCCATCAATTCTGTATACCAAACGGACCCTAAGAGATTAGCTGAAAGCACAGAACACATAAAAGTGACATAACCTATACAGTATATCGATGAAGGTTCTGCTCAAAGAAGTTGTGTCCTTCTGGCTTTCCATGGACAAAAATTCTGCAAAATCACACAATCAAGTTACCTACCGATAATCAGAATCCATGAAGTTACCAATTAAATAAAAATTCATATGAATTTCGGTGTGAAGTCCTCTAGAGAAGAATTGGTGATGAAAAAATTGCTTGAAATTAGCAATGAAGAAATCGGTGTAAAGTGCTTTCCTTTGGTGAAGCAATCCGCGAAGAAGAAATTGGCGAAGACGTCCATATTTGAGCGATGAAGTCTACTATAGACGCGTGTAAGGTTACGTGTCTAAAAATCCAACCTTTTAAAAATGCCCCATGTCAAATTTCTAGAGCTCAAACTCTCAAATTTATATATAAAGGATTAGCCCTATTGGCCTCGAGATGGATATTAAGTTAAGTCTTTTTGTGTGCCGCTTAAGTCTTCTTAGTGCACCAATTTGTCTCATGTTTAAAAAAAATCACAACAAAGTAACTCATTCAGTTAATAAAAGGGTGTAGTCATATGTTAGTGAATGAAAGTACAAACAAACACCACACACAAACCTTGTAAATATAATAAAAACCGTATAACAAATGACCATGTTAGAAAATCATCTCCAAGAAATCTTAGCAAAAGAAGTATTGTTAATGCTTGTTTACCATGGCTTGAGAGTAGAACATTTAAGCATTGTATATATTCTTGATCTGTCACACTCACAACACCAAATTTCTTCACAACAAATAGTTTTTCTTGGTTGAAAATTAAGGCAGAATTCATGTAGGGATGTGCAATAAAGCCAGTGTTATTGCTGATTCCAAAACAGACAAAAATGTTAATTTTAACCTTTATTATTTGGTGTTGGAAGAATGTGAACCACCTTATACGAATGGAAGCATGCATGGTTCAGAGTAGTTCCTTGGAGACCATAGGCACAAAGACTATGAAATTACAGAAAAGAGACAATATTACTTTTCTACCAAATCTCACTTCCAATAAAAGAATTCATACTCTGGTATATAGCAAGCACCATGGTCTAAAACAATCCACATTTTGACTCTTGAGATTTTCTTAGCCATGTGAAATACTACTCCATCATAATTTCATTGTTTAATATAGCATCGACATCATTCTAACTCTCATAAGATAAATAAAAGACAGCTTCACACATACACCACTCTAAACAAAGGGTGAAGACGAATGCAATTATTTTGACAACTTTTATGTAGTTTATGTCAAACAATGTGGTTCAATTTTTTAAAACACTGACTTGTTTAGATTTTAAAAAATAATTCAAGCCTCATACTCTCATAACTGCAATCAGCAAAAAAGGGTTCTTTGAATCGTTTAAACATCATAGTTCAATTGAAATAAAAAATTACTTTCATAAGCTCATAACAATATACAAATTAAATAGAATAAATTCATTCAGCCTGAAATGAACACCACGAAAAAAGACCGACCACAAAAAATGAAATTATACCTTACAAATTCATCAATAAATATTTTCTTGATTTAATTGATACTCATATCACTTTAACCCTCACACTCACCGGTCGGGGTAATTTTCAAAATTAAAGGAGATGGGTAATCTTGGTTGTGCCAAACAAAAAGTTAAGAAAATACGGTGCTACGAATAAATGTAAATAAATTAATCTGTATTACAATGACAAATTTGATCAAATACACGATTTTTATTTTAGAACACCAACACAATGCAATTGTCTTTCAAAACAGAGATCTGAACCCCAAATGGATATAATTAATCAATTTTAAAGGGTTAATCCTAATCTTGAAATAAATAGGTATTAAAATTATCACTATTTTCATGTAATTTCTATTTCCAATTCAAACACATATTTGATACACTGACCGAATCAATTTCACATACCAAATTCACAGATACCAATGAGAGCTTTTGTTGTAGACGGTTGCTGCCCACGTTGAGGAATTAGAATTTCGCCCTAGCATTCAAAAAAAAGTATTTCTCACCTGAAATTGATGAAATCTTGAATAAATATCAATTTATACAAACAATCAAAAGTTTAACTTATATAATTAAGCGTTAGCGCATAGCAGAAAATAGAGATGTAGAAGCAAAAAAACAGAGATAATAACATTAAGGAAAGAAAATAAGGAGAAATTGGGATTTGGCATTGATTGATTAACAAAGAAGAAGGAAAATGATTGCAAAAGAAGGACGGAGATCGTGGAGAAGGCACGTATTCTTCTAGATTTTCCCCATAGAATTATACTAAAATGTTTAAACAAACCTAATTTGGATTTTCCCCATAGAATTAAACAAACCTAATTTGCAGGCTAGATTCGGGAAGACGGATCCGCGATGAAGATATGGGAAGTTTCTACTTTTACACCTCGTAAATCCATGAATAAATCTGAGAAATCGCGGATTTTATGCGATGCGATGGAGTAGGAAAGGGCGAGATCTTCGTGGTCTGAGAAATTTTTTCTTCCGGTGGAATGGCACGGTCGAATGGGGCTGAAGCTTGTGAATGAAAAACGCTCATATTATCGACGCGTGGAGGCTGAGGTTGCATTAAAATAAACCTTTTCAAATGACACATGTCATCATTTTAGGCTATCAACTCTCAAATATTATATTAAAGGATTGGGCTTGAGATCAAAGTTGAATAATATGAAAATTTTATCAATAAAAATCATAGGAATAAAATATAGAGAAAAGTATCAAAATATGACTTCATGTCTTTTTTCCTGTAATAGAACTTTGCACTGTGGTAATGTAATTTTGCATTGTGGTAATATGGCAGTGTACATGTGTAAATAACTATACTTTTTTGGTAATGTATATGACCATGTTTGGTAATGTAAGTCCTATTTCGGAAAATAAAAACATGAAAGTACTATTTTGATATATTTTCAATGTTTTAGTCCTAGTTTGGTCTTTCTCCCTTTTATCAAATTAAGAGTTCAAAAATGGGAGTAAATAAACTAAAATTAGAGTAAAACATAAAAAAATATCAAACTATAAGTTCTATATTTTTATTTTTTAAAAATGAGTTAAAAGTTAAAATATAAAATATTCTAAATATGTCTAAAACATATTTAAAAATACCAAAATAGGACTTTCATTTTTTATTTTCAAAATAAGACTTTACACTGTGGTAATGTGGTTAAAATGTGGCACTATACATACCACTCCGTATATTTTTTTGGAAATTTACACAACCATGTTTGGCAATGTTTGGTAATGTAAATAAATTTTAGCTCATATTTCGATAATAAAAATATGGAAGTCCTATTTTGGTATATTTTCAATGTTTTACTCCTACTTTATTCTTTTTTTCCAATTTAAAATGTATATACAATGTCAATCATATTAAAATATAATATCAAAACATATTATGAAATGCCAATATACAATATCAAATAAAGTTGATGCTATATTTTAATTGATTCAGTGTGATTTGTGGTCTCCATATTTCACATATATATCTTTTGGTGCTCATTATTTCTTTAAAATTGGCAATGATCACTCGCATAGCTGTTTGGGTTTATCTTATAAAAGACAATAGTAAGGTTACCTCTTGTTTAAATCTTTTGATTTAGATTCAATACAAACATGCGTGGGTTTACCTCATATGTAATCTCCTTCATCGTAGCTGTATCCCTCATAATTTTTATTCTTTCCGTCCGGAAATATTCTTTCCGTGTTGACTTGACACACTTATTAAGAAATAGTAAAAAAATGCAAAATTTTCAAAAATGCATATACTATAAACTTTTAAATCTCCTTTTATTATTAAATTAGTATTAAAAAAGTAGATTTGTGATAAAATAGAAGGGTATTATTGATATTTAGCCTTAAAAAGCATACTTAAAAAGAAAATGAGAAGATTATTTCCGGACGGACCAAAAAGGAAAATGGGAAGAATATTTTCGGACGGAGGGAGTATAAGTTTTTGATTGCTGCCATTCATCGACACTCCCCATGTGAGAGCCTGGAGTTTCAATTATATCCTACACCATATCAATAGGGTTGCAACCCAGTTAGCTTACCTTAATACTTATTGGGTAAGCAAGTACCGAACTGATACCAAATTTTTCCAAAAAAATTGAGAATACCAAACTGAAAAATACCGAACCAAAAAAATAACGAGAAGAAACTGAACCGTACCGAACGGAATGGTCGGTACGGTATTTAGGAACGGTACGAGGTGACGTCTCATACCGAAAATCCCGAACTGAACATATATACTAAAATATTATAAAAAATAATCCCGAACTGAACATATATACTAAAATATTTTTCATATTCTTTCACTAAATAATAATTTTTAAAAAAAAATGGTTCAAGTTTTATTATGTGTAAGTTATACTTTTATTTGAGTTTTAGTTTTTGTGTATGAATATAAAAGTATTCACAAATATTCGAAAAATCCTTTGTTACACATCTCTTGCATTTAAATATTAATTTTTTTAATTTTTCATGTTTTTTTTATTTAAATTCACTTTTTTATTTTCAAAAATAGGGATATTGTTAAATTTTAAGGTATAAAGTAGGTATGTATATTCATCCCGATTTGTACCGAAACTGATAACGAATCATTCCAAACCATACCAAACCAATATGTCGGAATCATGATCGGTACGGAATAAAATCACATACTGAATCAAAATATTTGGTATGGTATCCGTACGGGCTAAATATAGTACTATATTGTACCATGCTCACAACTCTTGTACCATGCTCAAAGTATGCTCACCCCTAATACTATTACTCACAACTCTTGTACGGTTTCTTTTGATTTTATTTTTTCAGTTTCTGTAACGGGTATTCTTAAATTTGATGCTATTAATTATCCATATGTTTTTCTCTCGCACGGGTAAGGCCTAGTCTCCCACTCTCCCCATTATATCCCTCTTTTTACTTAGTAAAATTGGATAAAAAATGAAAAAGAAAAACAAAAGTAAAATGAAAATAAATTTCAAATTTTAAAAAACGTCAAGCAATTGAACCCATTTTTCAGTTGGCCCACTCAAATGTAAGCCCATATCCGATATGAAGCAGAAGAACCCTAAAAGAGGCATTTATCGGCTCCTTTAAACTCTCACTATTGCATTTGTGGCCGCCCTGCCGCCAATTCTTCCTCTCATTCGGACTCAGGAGTCGTCGTGTAAGTGATCATCTAAACTTGTTGAAATCATGCAAATCAAGCGATTGGTTTGGGCGAAATTGCGTTCATTGACCATATTTAATTCTCGATGTTTTCGTTTATACATTTGTGCTCTGTTTCTCTGTGAATCTCTGTGATTCTTGCCGCCGGTATAGGGTTTATCGATTCAATTGTTTCTGTCCATTTTTTGTAAGTTCCAATGTGAATTAGTTTCGTAGATTGTTCTAGTTTTTTCACGGGTGTTTTTCATGAATTGCTGCGAACTTATGTCTGTGCAGCAGACATTTCTTGCTTCTAGTAGTTTCTATCATTCAAACCTCTTGATTGCAAATGAATTGTCTACAGTATACATTTCAATAACAGCTAACATGTATTATGTCAACTCTGTTGGGGTGTGAGAGTCAAGAGTATGCAACCTTAAATCGTATAATGGAGTTTGATTTCGTTAGGCACTAGATGCAAATACTGCCACAAACTTGAAGTAAGAATCAAGGGAAGTTAGTATCTTGTTACGTATTCAAAACTAAAACATTACCAATAATGACTTTTTTTAGCTCCATTGGCAATGAATGGAAATATAGACTTGTATAGTATAAATCTCATCAAGCTTAAATTTGTGCATCTCAGATCCCCTTTTTCCTAGTTATTGGCCAAAAGCTCCCTTTTTTAATGACTGATTTGATTGGGATGTAGCATCATTGCTAAAAGATGGTGAGGATTAGCGTGCTGAATGACGCCCTGAAGAGCATGTACAATGCTGAGAAGAGGGGGAAGAGACAGGTCATGATCAGGCCTTCATCAAAAGTGATTATCAAGTTTCTTATGGTGATGCAGAAGCATGGTATGTTTGATTATGTTGGGATTTTGTTCTTGACTTTGGTTTGCTATGATGCCTTATTAAGTTTTGGTCGTTTGTTACCCTTGCAGGATACATTGGGGAGTTTGAGTATGTCGATGATCACAGATCTGGAAAGATTGTAGTTGAGCTGAATGGGAGGTTGAACAAGTGTGGAGTAATCAGTCCCCGTTTTGATGTTGGCGTGAAAGACATTGAAAGTTGGACTGCAAGGTTGCTTCCATCAAGACAGGTACCTTCATCCATCTTATTCATGTTTTCACATGGAATTTTTTGTTTGTCTATCTTGGTTTATACTTTCTCAATTTTGTATTAGTCAACACAAGTGGCATGGTGGCGTGGTCGCCCAAACATTATTTGCTGTTTGGCTTCCACTTTTTTGTCTCTTTAAACAGATTTTTATTATAGCAACTACTCCTTTTTTTTAGAGTAATGAACATATACCTCACAAGATTTCTCTCATCTAAACAGATTTTAACTATACAATTTTTACTTTGTAACACTTTTCTTTAACTCTGCAAACGTCAAAATGTGTAAAGTTTTTTGGGATGGGTTGATTAGACCCGTAACTGAGGATCTATTATTTTAGGAAACAAGCATATAATCTTTCATGATCTCCAATGATCATAAGCAGAAACCCATTGCTCCATATAAGGTGGGATGTGCTTTGCTATGAGTTGGTTGACCTCCTCGTAGTCTTGTACCATTAATGACATCTTCTCGGTCACACTCTTAAGATAAAAAGGGTGTTATACACTTATACTGTTATCTAGCTCCATCTCTTATTCATACAATCTATTGCTTAATATTTACATTCCAATGTTCCAATGGATTAAAGCCTATCGCTCCTGTTTGGTCTTTGCATCATTTGTTAGTTATTATTGTTATTTTGGAATTTCAGTTTGGATACATTGTGCTGACTACTTCTGCCGGAATCATGGACCACGAAGAAGCCAGGAGAAAGAACGCCGGTGGAAAGGTTCTCGGTTTCTTCTACTAATAGGCTTCTTATCAAGAAAGATATGTTCCCTATTGTCAACTTTCTTTGCTTACGCATCCCCCCTTCAGAATATTTATTTCAATGCTTGCTTCTTTTTTAGTTTTGGTTTTCTCTTCTCCCCCATGGGTTGAGTAGATTTTGGTGCATCATATCTTTTCAGAAAGATTACATTGTTCACTTTTGTATTTTGAGTTTTGCAGGATTACAATCCCACCCTCCACATCTATTTATAGACCTTTTGCATTAATCCCTCCCCTTTTAATTACTAGTGCTTATGCCATACGTATGGATGTATCGAGTGACTAAATACTTTTTTTTGTCGCTTAATTGATTTTATAAATGTTGTGAACTTTTTTTATTGTAAATTTGAGGCTCCTCTTTAAGAAATTCTATTTGCAAGTTAATAAAAAAAAGGAGTAATTTGAATAAATGAAATTAGTTATTTTTTAATGTACTCTATTTCTTACGTACTAAAAAAAAGTTGCCGAAGCAAATTTAACCACAATCTTAAAACTTTATGTGTGAAAGTTTCTATTAGTTGTACTTTATATATTATTAAAAAATTAGCGATTTGAAATAACAATATTGACATTAATACTAAAAAGTTAAATACGTGTTTTGTGAACATAACTACTAAAATAAAATAAAATATTGTTGTCAAAATTACTATTTTCGTTAGTAATTTGATAAAATAAAATATTGTTGTCACTACTAGTTTTGTAGATCTTTTGATGTAGTATTTTGATATGTAATTTTTATTTTTTAATTCTATACCATTTGTCATATAAAATGATTTGAAAATAACTTCAGTCAAATATCGTAAATCGAAACAGGCGTTATAAAATGGGACGGAGGGAGTAATAATTTATTCATTAAATCATACTTTTTTCCATCACATTAAAGAACATTTTTGAAAATTCAATACCAAAATGCATTCCCCTTAAATCCTTCTAAAAAAACAAAACTCACATGTTTCATGGGACGGAGAGAGTATTAAAATAGAAGTTTAATTTTTATATCTTAAAAATGAGTACAAATATATTTACATTACCTAGCATGATTGTGTGTGTATATATATATATAGAGGGAGAAATATAAAAATAGTCAAAGCGGACTAAGCACTGGAAAAAAGTCAAAGCGGACTTTTTACTCGGATTGCTGGTCGTATGTGACGGCTCCAATACGTATTGCCGAGTACGGAGTAGCCGAGATTCTGGATAGAAGAAATCATCCATTGATGATTATAAAAACCCCCCTCATCGCTAACAACAATCCATCATCCATCAACAGAAAAACAAACAAACACTTCCCCAGCCCAGCTTTTAAATTTTCTTCCCAACAAAAAAGATGGGCAAAACAGTTGGCCTCTTCCCATTATTATTCCTTCTCTGCACCATCATCACGGCATTCTCATCTTCTTCATCTTCAGCAGCAGCTGCTGCTTCTTGTCGGAAAAACCAGAGCGACGCTCTGCTCAAATTCAAGGCGGCCTTCGCCACCGACAGCCAGGCCTCGATTGCCTGCGCCGACGCCGGGACCACCACGCACCCAAAGACAGACTCCTGGAAGGCAGGCACCGACTGCTGCGCGAAATGGGACGGCGTCCAGTGCGAGAACCGGACCGGGAACGTGATCGGCCTTGACCTCAGCTGCAGCTGGCTCCGAGGCCATGTCCATCCCAACAGCACCCTCTTCTCCCTCAAACACCTCCAAACTCTCAACCTGGCCTACAACGACCTCCAGCAATCCCCCCTCCTGCCTCTCTACGCTTCTTCCTTCTCCTCCAGCTTAACCCATCTCAACCTCTCTTCCAGTAACTTGAACGGGGAGATACCCGTTGAGCTCTCCGGCTTGTCCGGGTTGGTCACGCTGGACTTGAGCTTCAACAGTGGGTTGAGGCTCGAGCCCTCCGCGTGGGCGGCTCTGGTTCAGAAGATGACCCGGTTGAGAGAGGTTGGGCTCGACCGTGTCCGTATGGACTCGATCGAACCCAGCACCGCCTTTTCCGGGTTCTCGCCCGCCCTCACGACACTCACCCTCAACCAGTGTGACCTCAAGGGCGAGTTCCCGGCGGAGAGCGTCATCGGCTTGCCCAACCTCCAGAAACTCGTGCTCTCGGAGAACGGGGAGCTCACGGGGGACTTGTCGGACGCATCGTGGAGCAAAGCACTAAAGCATCTCGACATCCAGTTCACCAAGATCGCAGGGAGACTGCCAGACTCAATCGGCAGTCTCAGTTCCCTGCGGCACTTGGATGTTGGAGGGTGCCGCTTCGGCGGGCCCATCCCGGCTTCCCTGGGGAACCTCACGGAGCTGAGGTTCCTCAGTCTGATAGCCAACGATTTCAACGGCCCGATCCCGCCCTCTCTGTCCAATCTCCACCAGCTGACCGTCTTTGCTCTCTCCGAAAACCGCCTCACGGGGAGAATCCCAAACATGTTTGGGAGAATGAGCAAGCTGGCTGGCTTTGCAGCCAGGTCCAACAGCTTGATAGGGGAGATACCGGCTTCGATATGCAGCGCGAGTGGGCTTCAAGTGCTTGATCTTGGTAACAACACCCTGAGTGGCGCCATTCCGCGGTGTCTGGGAGGCTTGGCCAAGCTGGAAACCTTAGACCTCGCCCGCAACCGTCTCGTGGGACGTATTCCCACCGGGGGTCGGTTCGGCTCCTTTGGAAATGCTTCATACGAAGGGAATCCTGGCTTGTGTGGTTCGCCGCTCACCAAAAGCTGCGGGGCAGGCGGCAGGACAACAAGGAATTGATGAATGAACAACAACAACAAGATTCCAATGAGAATAAACTCCCAAATAAGTTCTTCAATGCCTTTGTCAATCTTTAATATCAATCATGCTCGATCATATTCAATTTATAAGATATTTTAGACAATTTATCATTATTTAATTTTTTTTTTTTTGCTCATTTTTGAATGTTTATCCATCCATACCTTCTCTTCAATTTATTCTTTATTACTTACTAGACTCTAACTCGTGCGATGTACGGCAAAAATATTATCTGAAGATAACATAATAAAACATATAATGACATAAATAGATGAAGAGCTATTACCAGATTCATCATGGAAGAGTAAGAAGTCTATTGATATCATTTTTTAATTAAGAAACACAAGTTGTATATTGCCGATTTGCTTTCATCCTTCCGCATCCAAATTTAATTGGATTGGATGCGGAAGTATAGTGACACCCGTGACAATTTGGGGAAGGAGAATTTGCTCTCATTCTTATGGACTAGTGCAAATATTTTTTAAAAAATAATTTTTGGCCCTATTCTGAAGAGAAAAAAATGTGAATCCTATTTTCATTCTTTCTCTATATTTTAGTTTCTATTTTTGTATTTCTCCCAATTATCGTAGGAATAAAACTATGTATTCTACTACTATATACGGAGTATATATATATATATATATATATATATATATATAAAAGCAGAATTCACTGAAAAGTTGTACTCTGTGTTACTTAGAGTGCACGGTGTGGGTGTAGCAAATCATATTTGGTACCAAAATTGGCTTATGTGGTGATTTGGCAAAGAGGGTAATACTGCCCCTCCTCTTTTGCTATCAAATAAAAATTGGTAAATGGGTCTATAGTTTTACCGAGCATACCAATTACCAACTAGATGAATCCACTCATTTTAATCAAAAATTGAATATTATTACATTTCCATTCACCCAATTTCGTTTTAATTAATTTACTCTGGGGTATAATATTAACTAATCCAACTTAAAATAATGTTGTTCCGAAACAAACTTGACACCCCGTATAAATTAGTAGCTTTAATTACAAATCTTATTAAGTTTTATTAATTTAGTAAATTTAATTAATTATTTGAACTAAATAAGTTGTAAAGATAATTTTCTATTTCCAAAAATACCTTTACTATTTTCAAATTTTCAAACATATGAGTATCTTTTTATCTTTTTAATTATTTTCTACGTGACATTATTGCACGATAAGGAATATTAATTTAATATATATTATTTGCTAGAAGCTAATTATTTTAAAAAAATCAATTTTATTTTATAGTGTTAGTTTGAGTTAATTATTTAAAATATATTTTGAATGTAATGTAGTAACATTAGCTGGAGTTAATTATTTAAAAGTTATTTTAAAATTTATTTATAATATTAATTTAAGTCAAATATTTAAAAAATAGTTGTAGTAAGTTGGCGAATTAGCGTATGTAAACCCCATATGTAGTAAGAAAAGTATGAAATTAGTTAAATTTGAAGTGGCGCTTATGTGGAGGAAAGAGATAACGCAGTTAAAAGAGTATAAGAGGTAGGTGTACCTTCCACCACCCTTATGGAGTATATTTTACTCCGTTTACAATT
This sequence comes from Cuscuta campestris, assembly GCA_900332095.2. NCBI lineage: Eukaryota > Viridiplantae > Streptophyta > Magnoliopsida > Solanales > Convolvulaceae > Cuscuta > Cuscuta campestris. The sequence goes on from OOIL02002239.1 coordinate 1,834,950, forward strand.
AGTAACATGTAATTAATACTCTGTAAATGTTAATGTAATAAGATAAAATTCAAACTCTCCAAGATTCACCATACCTAAGACATATTCTGTAATTATTAGGATGTAAGGAGTAATACTTTAATCCACTAATAAAACTCATAAGTGAAAAAAAAAACCCACAAATAGTTACTTAAAAAAACTTTAATAGAAAGTTATTTTAAATATTAAAAAAATTTCTTTTAAAGTTAACCATTCTACAAGACAATAAAAAATCAAAGATCCTATAAGGGGTTTGTAGGGCATGCATTTTAAGTGTTGTTTTTGTCCCATTTCCAACACAAACTGCATATCATGTGGAGTTAATTAATTTTTTATAAAGAGAGATGACTGAATTTGTTCAAAGGCTTGAGGATAGAAAACCATTTGGCTCGTTGGGTAAATTATTTTTATCTTGTTTGCATAGAAAAAATAGAGAAATAAGTAAAAAAAAAAGGATATAAGAGACAACACGAACCATGAGATTACCATTCAACGAATTTTTTAAATTAGACTAAATTTCACAATTGATCTTTTATAACAGATGAATTTTCTTATTTAGTTCTCTATTATCATAAATTACCTTTGTGACCCTTCTTTTATGACTATCTTTTCATTAATAGTCATTTTCTGTCATTTTGTTATGTTGGTATTAATTTGAAGGCTAAAAGTATAGTTTGACATAAATTTTATGTCTAATGACGTATTCTGATGTCAGTTAGACGGACACACAACAATAAAGACTGACTGTGGACTAAGATTTCGACGAAAGACCACATCTAGAAACTATGGTTGTAGTACTACATTAAAAATTCAACACGAGATGACATAATGCTATTACGGAGTATTTTATCAAACGAATACGAAGAATAGAAAGAATACTAAATTACCCCCGAGGTTGAAGGACAAATATCAATGCCTATATGGCTATAAGGCTATTTGTAACTTTTTCCATTGAGCACAACAGAGAATAGATAGAATAAATCTGATATGAACAAAGACCGGTCACGATATGACCGTTCGGCGAAGAAGCTCATTACACCTTTATTCAATGTGCATTATCAAGTGTACTCAAAGATGTATTAAAAACAAAATCATGCCAAAAAGTTCCCACGTTTTATACTAACCATCCCAAATTTCATATTTCTTCGACAAATTTGCTCGTGTGTAAGTATAATGGTCCCCGCTTCACGGGTGATGAGTTTTAGGGGATGAGACAAAGGGAAGGAAAATAAGTAGCGAAAGAATCAACACAATCTCACATGCACTCAATGCCGGTGAAGCAGAGACCATTAACATCAACACTGATAAAACTTTGATTTATTGATGAGAAATACAAACCTAGAATTGGAAGCACAAAATGTGCGAAACTTGGGATATTGTCATAGTTTTTTTTTCTTTTTGAAAAAAAATAAAAAGGAACATTGCTTATGGCATGAAAGAATCAAGAGAAAAATTGGTCGGATTTGCCGAGAAAGAATTATTTTTTGAAAGCAAGAAGAATACCAAGTTTGGCGTAAATGATGGGCGTCCATCATAAGGGATAGTTGATAGGATCAAGCTGCAAGGCTTTCTGCACGATCTCCGACTGCTCTTTAACATGAACCTGATAGAAACCAGTGGCTGTGGAGGCCGAGGGAGCGCGGCCCACATATTTGATGTCATCCATATTGCCTCTCCCAAGGCTTTTCATTGCAGTACAAAGGCGTGGCGCAATGTAATTATATGCCCCCATGTTCATAGGCTCTTCTTGGCACCACACGATCTCTGCCTCTGTGAGATCAAATCAAGACAACATTAGTTAATAATAAGTAATAAGTAATAAGAATACGTTGAGGAGAACAAGCTCAGTATACCAATGGAATGATGTTAAAGCCCCAATCCCACCCATCCCAGGAGTAGAGCTGACAAATGTGTTTGAAAGGGCTGGTTTGGCTCAGCAGGGATTGAACTATTTAGAGAACATTTAAGATTACATTTTGTAACAACCGCCGCCACATAAAAATCGAGTTAGGAGGATCAGATGCCTCCCCTTCCCCAGAAAACTTTACCTATTTTGACTTTCACGAAGTTTAAGAATGTTGTTAAAAAATGAAAAGGGCGTGGTTAAAATTTACTGATGAGAGAGAAATCTTGTAAGACGCAAGTTCATAAATAAAGAAGGAAATAATGTGAGAAGTATTTTTGGGATTACTAAATTAACTATGTTAGTCATTTGCTTACATGTTGGTCATTTCAGTCAAAGAAGTAATGGATAACTATGTTTCCTATTGTCGGCCGATTTAACCCATGTAGCCAAATTTGCAAGTGTTTGGTAGAAACTCTGACTCATAATTTGGATAAGTTAGAAAAACCACCATACCTCAAACGAGCACTATATAACACTTCGGAGAGAAAATTATGCACATAAGGGATAAAAAACAGAGACGGATGACAAACTTGGATATCGCTTCAATTCACGCTGGATGAGGTCATATGGGAAAGGACAAAGCTGCTCAACCCTACAAATAGTAACGTCTTTTCTTCCAACCTTCTTTCTCTCCTCGTCAAGCTCGTAATACACCTGCAAATAAATGTACAAGAAATAACATACATATGGCAAATATTGAAATCACGCACATTTTGTCATGATTTTTTTGCGATCTTCAACAGTTAATTAGTAGGCCTTTTAAAAGTCTAAAGTTATTTAGCAGACACCCCCACCCCCAAAAAAGGCTTTGTTCCTTCATAACTTCTGATTTTAATAAGTTGCCATTTTTGCAAATTATAAACCATACTCAATTTTAAAAATTGAGTGTTTTTCCAACTATAGATATATATTGTGTGGAACACTTTTTTTTTGGGGGGGGGAGGGATTATATTACATCCAACAAAAGTTAGATTATTTAATCCAACAAAAAATAGTTTTTTTTAAATTGACATCTTTTTTTGTGACAAAAAATGTAATGAAAAGAGACTTTTTTTTGGAATGGAGAGTAATATAGATGAAATTCTTGGTTAGGTAAACAAAAACTTTTCATGAGTAGTGTTACCTTGTCCCCAATCTTTCCTCCACCCCACTTTTGTTCACAGATATGAGCATGTATGTGCACTCATGACTCGTCTATGTAGACAAGAAGGGTAACGAAGCAATTTTAAACTTTACATACCTTTCCCGAGCAAAGGATCAAACGCCGAATGCCCTCCTCCAGATCAGAATGGTTATTCTGATCCTTGATAAGGCGCTTAAATCTGGTGCCTTGTTTATCAAAACCAGGATGCCCTTGTTCATCATCCAACTCGGATAGGTTTGATTTGCAGTCTTTGTGATGAAGCAAGTTCTTTGGAGACATCACGATGAGAGGTTTACGGAAGTCCCTATGAATCTGGAAAAGGCGATCAAGCAGAAGCGAACACACACACACACACACAAGTAGCAAAAAATAAGAACACGAGATTTAACGTGATTCGGTCATTAACCTACTCCACGGGTTACAACTAGGGTTTATCTTTTATTAGGTGCTCACAGATTATAGTTACATGATTGGGTATTTATAAGATATAAACTAGGGTTAACAACTTGCTAAACGAGAAACAACTAATGGATCCTTTAATTAATAACTGAAACCCCCCCCCCCATGTTTCTTCCCTTTAGCCAACGGGGCTTCAAGCCCAAAGCTCTAAAGCCTTCACCGAATAACCCAACAATCTCCCACTTGAAGGCTTTCGCATAGACACAAATGCCATCCAAGTAAACCCATCATCAGTAACTCAGTAATCTTCACTGCCAAGCCCTCCAAGCCTCCAGTTCCCAAGAACAAGCTAAGACTCCAGTTATATCCCCTAGTTGCAAGTTGCAACCACCCCCTTCATTAATTACCTGAAAGGACAGTTGAAGCTCCGCCGAGCTCCAACCCAGTCGTGACTGTAACCGCCACAGCCTGTCTCAACCGGCTTGCACAATCCACCGGATCCAGAGATACACCGAGGACCATTACTACTCTCCAAATCCAGCAAAATATTCCCAAGAGAGATTTTAACATTCGGATTCTTGGTCTTCATTTCTTCAAAACCCAACGGCGTATCAGAATTGTACCCGGAACACGTCCCATGCTCCCACTGTCACGAAACCCCTGACTTGATTCAGACCTCCGAACACACTCAGCTGACATCCCCAATGCTCCAAGATTCACATTTGCAAAATGAACTTTCTTAGCTCTGCCCGATTCAGTGAGCCCGACTTTGTTAACCGTCTTTACCGCGTTGGTCACTCCATCAGACGTCACTGGTACCATGTATAACGATCCTTTTTTCAAGCCTCGAGCAATAACCAAATTTCCTTTGATCACCTTCCATTTTCCACCACCAAACTTGACGTCTAGTCCCCGACTATGCAATTGTCCGACTGAGATCAACTTTGTCTTCAGTCTTGGAATCAACCTGACATTTTGTAAGCTCCAAGTAGTTCCAAATGAAGTTTTTAGATCAACATCTCCCATGCCCATCACTTTAAGGATTTTCTCGTTACCCAACTATACCTTTCCAAAGTCTCCTTTTTTGAGATTCACCATCGCCTCACCGCTGTGCATGGCGTGAAACGAAGCACCTGAATCCATGACCCAAGAGTAAACATAGCTTTCCATGCTGAGTATCAATGCATCACTATCATCATCATCATCAGATGCATTCCCAACAATTTGCTAATTTTGTTTTTTTTTGTTTGGACATTGACTCTTGACATGTCCAACTTCTTTGCAGACCCAACACACCACATTCTTTCCAGCCTTAGACGAGCTCTTCCCACGACTCCCACTGTTTCTGTTATTACCTCTTCCCCTGCTAACACTGAGTAACCCAAAAGTAGATCATCCACTAGCACTCCTCCAGCGAATGTCTTCACCCAAAACACTATCCCGTATCCGATCAAACTTCAAGTTTCCTGTTCCAGCACTCTCAGTAACCGTTGTCACAAATCCCGACCAACTATCAGGCAAGGAAGATAACAAAATCACAGCCTGAGTGTCATCATCAAACTTCATGCCTACTGATGATAACCTGGACAACTGGACAAGATCAAATTGACCTCATTAATGTGATCAGCAACTGGGCAGCCCTCGTTCATTCTCATCATGAACAATTCCCTCATCAAGAACACTCTATTACCGGCTGACGGTTTCTCATACATATTTGACAAAGCTGTTAACATACCACAAGCAGTTGTTTCCTTCATGATATTAAACGCCACACTCCTCGTCAAAGCCAATGTAATTTTACCTCTTGCATTTTCGTCCTTTGAGTCCCAAATTGCTTCAGCAGCCTTATCCATTCCATCCGGTTTCTCTTCCTGTACCATGTCCAAATCGCACTCACCAAGCAACGCCTCTATTTGCATTTTCCACCATGCAAAATCAGTACCATTGAACTTCTCGATTTGAACCCTCCAGTCCTTAGCCATTGCAAAACGAGAAAAAAAACCAGAGCAAAAACCAAGGAATAACGGCCCAAAACCAAGCAACCTCTAGAAGAAAACAAACCCTAAAACAAAGAACCCGAACCAACGAGTACCGGTCCAAAACTAGAAACCCTAATCACCAAGTTCAGCCAAAACCGACCGAACAGCCCCTGACCAGATCCAAATCAGCCCCTGCAGCGGCTTAATCAAATCAGAAAACTGGACAACCTGCTGTCCCTGTTTGCGTCTGCTCCAAAAGGTTTCAGTAACCTTAACTGCGGAAGCAAAACAGCAGCAAAAATGATCCCGAACGGCCTTCTTCCTGCAATCGATCCTGTGTAACCGTGTGTTTAACCGAACCAAGGCTTTGATACCACTTGTTAGAAATCAGAGATCAGAGGCGGTCAAGCGGAAGCGAACACACACACACACACAAGTAGCAAAAAATAAAAACACGAGATTTAACGTGGTTTGGTCAATAACCTACTCCACGGGTTGCAACTAGGGTTTATCTTTTATTAGGTGCTCACAATTATAGTTACATAATTGGGTATTTATAAGATATAAACTAGGGTTAACAACTTGCTAAACAAGAAACAACTAATGGACCCTTTAATTAATAAATGAAACCGGCCCCCCGTGTTTCTTCCCTTTAACCGACGAGGCTTCAAGCCCAAAGCTCTAAAGCCTTCACCGAATAACCCAACATAATATGTTTTATCAGAGATTGAAGGGCACTTATTAACGTCAGGTCCAAATTCTAGTCTCCACTTACTTGGCGTCTCAGCACATGGAAATAGTTGGCAGGAGTAGTAACATTCACCACTTGCCAATTGCATTCTTGAATCTGTGTCCGTCGGGTTGAGTCCATCTCAGGGATAACGTATGGATTATCATCACTCATCTGCCGAAAGATACTACATGTCAATGCATTTGAAAAAATCCAGGCTTTATTGTAACAAGTTAGTAAGGGCAAGAGAGACAAAACTGAAATTAAAGGGGGTCACCCTTACAGGATTAATGTGGTACACAAATACTGCAATTACAGAATAATTATTACTGGGATTTGAAATATTGAAAGGAACTTTACAATTCACTTATCTACATAGCAATTGTGTATTCATATCCTGTATCTCTGTATTCTAAACCGCCTAGGTGCTAGGCCACCATTTTCCGCCTCCAATTCTTATTTTGGCTCACCAATAGGCCGATGTTTTCTTCTTTAGTCTTACAACCAGTCCTAGACACTTGGACCTAGTCTATTTTCTATGGTCCACCTAGCCCATTTAGAACACTGAACATGTGTATCTAGTGTACCATCTCCTTAGAACAAAGTGTAGCACAAACTACATGATAACAAGGCATACCTTGACTAGCAACCTCACTAAATATCATGGCATATTAGGTTGCACTGGGACGGGTGTGAGCACATAGCTTCACTATAAGTAGATCTAATCATTATCACTCTTAGCAACTTAAACCCAAGTAGGCAGGGAAAAAGCACAGTCACAACTCACAATGTATCAATCCAAATGCCCCTTCCGGTTGCAGCATTCTAATGAAGTGGAATAATGAGATAATATTTTAAAACCGCATCATCATAACTTGATTCCACGTTATGGAGATGTTAGAAAAATTATACTTCAGGGGAAGAAATATCAATATGACAATACCTGAAGAAAGCGTTCCAAGCGTGCATTGGAATGCTCAGGGCCTTGGCCATCATAACCATGTGGTAAAAGCACAACTAATCCTGTCTGACGCAGCCACTTTGCCTCTCCACTGCTCAAAAACTGGTCAAAAATCACTTGAGCTCCCATGGAAAACTCACCATATTGGGCTTCCCATATCACCAACGAATTTGGATTTTCCATTGAATACCCCAATTCAAATCCCAGGACACCAAATTCTGAAAGAGAGCTGTTTGGAAAATAAAGTAAACGTTGAGAATTGTGTTACTTGATTTTGTTTGCAACTGCAATATGTAAGAGTGTTGTGTATCAATACAAAGAGAAACCAACGCAATGTGAAAAGGACAAGAGCCAAAGGTGAAAGGACCCAAAATTTTGTTTCAATATATGTTTGTTAATGTTGCTGCATACTTGTAAACAAAGCAATGACTCCATTGACTCCAATCAAAGTTCAGAAAGATAAAAACAAAAGAACCCAATACTAGATAACTAGGTGTTCGCATGAAATGTGCAGTAATTGCAACAATATGACCACACAATTGTTAGCTTTAATAGGATAACTACACTAAATGAAAATACAATTTTAGCATGAATCTGATGTTCTTATACTTTGAGTCACAGGCATAGCTTTAGCAACCTAAAACTCTAGTGTATGCCACCTAAATAACAAAACTCATTTGGCATGTAAAAATGTGTAAAGGTATCGAATAACAAAACTCATAAATCAACCTTAACACATAATTTTTTCCACAACACAAATAGCAATAATATATGCAACCGAGCAGCAATTCCTATTTTTCATGAAAGGAACACATTGAGTGGATTGTCACTTGTTTGGAGAAAAAAAATTGTGTTTGGCTGCATTAGTACAAGATTTGTAAAATCTGCCGATCAGCTAAATCAAGGTCCCAGATTGGTTATATTTGCAAAAAGCTTGGTATTTATAACAAGGGTGTAGAAATATGTAGACTTCTAGAATATATTACATCTTCTATTAGCTCATCAATTACATAATCTATTTGGTCAGCACTTAGCTCATCAAGTAGCTATAAATATCACTCATTTTGTACAGATCAACGATTTCCACATAACAAAATCATTCTCTCTTCGCAAAGAACATCTACAAGTTTGGTGCAATATTCATCTGTATAATGGATTTGAAAACATGCAATCGGACTTGCCTGTTGCTTACGGTGAACATCTCTTCATTCTGGTTCATCATGACATGATCCATAGGGCAATACTTCTCACCTGTCTCTTGATCATGGAGAACAGAGTGTCTGTGACTAAAAGTGCCTCTTTCAACATCCTGACCACTCAACCTTACATGGTTTCCTTCCACAAGCAGTGTAGCAAAAGCAAGTGCTTCCCCTAGTGCCCAATCAACACCTTCTCCTGTTTCAATCATCTTCTTGTGGTCATCAAAAATCCTTTTCACTGCTCTATGTGGCTTAAAATTTTATGGAAGGGTGGTGATCGCTTTTCCAACATTTTTCAGGATCTCTGGTTTTACGCTATGAACAACATGAAAATGGGAGGAATCTCAGATTGCAAATGTAAAAGACTTGTTGGTCAATAAATTTTCATATGGGGCAAAAAGTTACATCAAGCAGATTTATATCCAAATTGGAAAAAAACTACGGGTATACTTTAAGTTAGGGAAGGAATACCCTGTATTTGGTCAAGGGGACTGACGATTGAAAAATAATTATTATGGCTGTAGAAAACTTACCCTGTATTTCGAATATGTGAAAGCTGTTCAGGGGACTTGAATCCAGACCAAAATGCAGAAAGCCAGTCCCTCTTCTGTGCAGCATAGTCTTTGCAAGCAACAAACTCCTCATTTAGGACTGCATTGATCTTATTATGCATCTTTTCAATATCGTCCTTTCCCACATTACCAGCATCTAGAAGTTTCTTTTGGTAGATCTCTAACGCTGAAGGATGATTTCGAATGACCTATAAAAGCACTTAACGATAAAACTGGATTTCTACCATTGATGCTAAAATCAGAGCAGAATATCAAACAACCAGAAGTTATACTGCAGTGCGAAAGTTGGTACACCTTGACGTCATTTGACATTGATTCTTATGTAAAATTGTAAATTAGGAAGAATTACACTGTAAACATGGTCCATATACCTTGTACATTTTTGGTTGAGTAAAGAAAGGTTCATCATTTTCATTGTGCCCAAATCGCCTATAGCAAACGATATCAACGACAACATCCGAGTGAAATGTTTGACGCCACTCTGCAGCAAGTTCACAAACATGAGCTACAGCCTCAACATCATCCCCATTGACGTGAAAGATTGGGGCACTCAAGGCTTTGGCAACATCAGTACAGTATTGAGAAGATCTTCCGGACCTTGGATCAGTAGTAAAGGCGACTTGGTTGTTGACAACAATGTGTATGGTTCCACCGGTCGTATAGTTTGGAAGAGCACTGAGATGCAATGTCTCGTAGACAACACCTTGCCCTGCAAAGCTTCCATCACCGTGAACCAGAATACCCAAGTTCTTTGTCCTATCAACATCATTTGTATAATATTGTTTTGCTCTAGTTTTTCCGACTACAACTGGGTCCACAGCTTCTAAGTGGCTTGGGTTTGCAACCAACGATAGGTGAATTCTTTTCCCACCTCTTGTTGGGCGATCATAAGAAGCGCCCAAGTGATACCTCAGATCACCTGTTCCTACATAACCAGCTTCACCAACGGCATTTGTACCACCACTAAACTCATTAAAGATCTGTCGGAGTGACTTCCTGACAACATTACCTAGAACATTTAACCTTCCTCTATGTGACATCCCAATGACTATGCTTTCTACGCCTAGATCTGCTGCCTTATCAAACATCTCCTCCATTCCAGGAATCAAAGTTTCACAGCCTTCCAGGCTAAACCTCTTTGTAGCTGTCCATTTGGTAGCCAAGAAATTCTCAAACAGAGAACTCCACATCAGCCTATCAAGCATAACCACGCACCGCTCATGACTGTATTCCGTTGTTGTTGGAGTCTCAATTTTGTCCCTCAGCCAATTACATTTTTCACGGTCAGAAATGTGCATGTACTCATAACCAATGCTTCCACAATAAGCCTTCTCAAGTCGTGTCAATATGGCTCTCAAGGTCTGAACAGGGCTGTTTTTAGACAAGAAGCCAGACAAGCTCCAAACACCAAGAAAGAATTCACGGTCAAGATCGGCTTTAGTGAACCCATAAGAAGCAGGATCTATATCATCTGGAATTTGTCTCTCTTCTAAACTCAAAGGGTCTAGTTTAGCTTTCATGTGACCATTGACCTGATAAGCCCTCACAAGCAATAAGAGGTTCATGCTCTCTTGTATAGTTTGGCCAAAAATTCCTGGAGATATGGTGGCCTGCCCAACAAAACTCCTGAAGAAGTTATCCCACGACTCATCCACGCTGTTCGGATCTTGCTCCCATGCTTGCTGAAGCTCCTCAAAATACACACTGCTTGTCCCATCTAAGAAGTTATCAGTCAACTCAGAGAGAGGTACAACCCTTGAGATAGGAGCAGTCTGAGCCTTGGGCCTGAGAGAAGTTGAATGAAAACATCTACTATGCTGTAGAAAGATACGAGTCCGAGAGAGGGGTGAACAACGTAGTGATACAGCGATCCTAACATCAAGTTTAGCAATGCTTGACCCAGCTCTAAGGCACGCCATTCTGATAAATCAATTCTCAGCACTAAATATTCTCGAATTATCCTCTCTCAAACAAATTCAGCACCAGTAAACTCGCAGTATATCTCCCCAAAAACCTAGCCAAGCATATCACGTTTACAATTGAGATTTCAAACAAAATCAAGAATATTATACAAAAGTGTAGCTAAAGAACAACTAAATCATTAAAATTCAGAACTTAAGCAACATTAAGTGACATAACCAATCGATCTAAACAATGGTTGAACACAGAAGAAATGGTTGTAGACACTTAAAATAAAACTTCAGCCCAAACAACCCATTAATTGTATCCCTATAAAAAGCTCACAGAAAGTATCTGTTAGTCTTTATGACTTGAATCAGAAACTCAATGTAAGTTAGATTAGGAAACTTGTAAAGGCAACCATTATATGAAACCTAGTCCCAGTAAGAGCATGTGATGGTGGGTCTATCTTAATGCTATAATTAGGACCTCTACGAGGGAACAAAGAGGGTGATGCACATCAATTCTGTTCAGTTTCTCTTGTGAAATAAAGGTTGTTCTTTGCTAAACTTGTGTGCTTTAAAATTTCCGGAGTTATTGTGAAATTGAGTTCATAACAAACTGGTAGGAGCGAGGTTGCAAGAAAAGAATTAGTCACCTGGTGCTGCTGGTCTGTTTCCAATCGGGAAAAGGGAAGCATGTCTTCTTCAACCAAAATCCCAAGGGGAGAGCCACTGCCTGTCTTTGATCGGAAATCGGAACTGCATTCTCCGCTGCTGGCTTTTTCCATCGGAAAACCTGAGGGATTTGCCTCTGCTGGTTCTTTTTTGATCGGAAACCAGAGAGGAGCACCGCCATTGGACTAGAATCTGAGGAGGCCGCTGGTTTCTTCCATCGATAGGAAGTGCGCAAAGAGATAAAAAGACGCTGGAGATCGCAATCTGCCGCTGATTGACTGGAGCTGCTGAGAGAGGGAATAGATCGCTGGATTTGTTTTCGGATCAAAGGTCAGCGGAGTATTGGTCAGAGGAGTTTGGTCAGCCGAATTTGGTCAGCGGAATTTGGTCAGCCCTTCTTTCTAGGGTTTAGGAATGGGAAAAAAGTGAAATTTGCACTAAATACGACTAAAACATAATGACTTTTCTAATGTAGGACTTAAATTTTTTTATTCCCTAAATAGGACTTAATAATGACATAGTGGGAGGAATGACTTTTCTAATGTAAGACTTAAATTTTTTTATTCTCTAAATAGGACTTAATGATGACATAGTGGGAGGAATCATGTCCAGTAATGCTAGACATTTACTTGAATAATGACTACTTGATAATGACCAAAAGTCCTACATTGGGAAATAAAAACATATGGTCCTATATTGGGAAAGTCATTATGTTTTAGTCCTATTTAAGTAAATTTCTCATTGGAAAAATGGATGCCCAAAATGATTACTATTATGGTGCACTTAAGCTTTGCACGCTCAGATGGTTATCATTTGTGTTATCTGTGTGAAGTTTGGATAGCAACTATCTGAGAGCATCCTAGCATGATCCTTTGTAATTTGTCAACGAGAGCAATGTGTGAAAGATAAAGGTGGAAGCCTTGCTCAAATCGTAGGCCATATGAGCACCTTTGACCACGGGTGATAGACGCATGATTGTTACATCAGAGGAGTACAAATCGATGGAGGAGAGCACACACTGCACGCAAACATCGTGTTGCAGCAACACAATTACGGATATTGTATATATGGAAAACCAAACAAAAGCTGCCGGGAAGTCTCTACATAATAAAGAGTCTTACTGGCAAACTGATGTTAAAATAACAGTTGTTCATCATATGGATGACGGTAGGAAAGATCCTCAAAGATCACCTTGACAAATTGATCACGATGCTGCTGAATTTGTGCAATATTAAAGAAGAGGTAAATGATGGAGATGATGCACTTCTTATATCGATCCCGTTGCCACCTTCCAATTCATAAGAGAAATTTGTACAATCTTTTATCGTTAATAAGGACAACATATCTTTAGAAGATGTGTGATCAGCTCTGCAATCTAGAGAGATGTACCACAAGGAGCAAGCCCGAGCATGGATCGTGCTTCTAGATTGACGGCGACAAATGAAAGCAAAGATAAGGAGAACAAAAAAGTTCTCTTGTTTCAAGTTACCTAAGGATGTCTGTGCTTGGTGTAAAGAAAAGAAGCACCAGAAGAGAAATTGTCTGAAATGAAATAATTAGGAACAGATCAGATCATCACTCGTGGTAGAGACACGCGTAACTCATTCGAGGATGACTACGTTCTCTCTGCGGATTACGTCACGCTACAACCGGATGCACGAGTGAGTTCTTCTATCATGGGGTTTTCTCAAGAAGGTCGAAAAAACTAGGAATTAGAAATTATTAGAAAAAAAAGGTGTTATAGAAATCATTTAATTAAATAATCATTCAAATAAATACGGAGTATGTAAGAAAAAACAGGTTTTGGATATACAAAAATTTATCTTTTTCCCTGTTTGAGGAGTAATGTTATAAATTTAGATATATAATATTAATGTACAATCATCATATGTAAATATACAGGGGATGGAATAAACTATGTGCAAAATATATAGAAAGTATCAAAATAAAATATTCATATTTTTTCTCCAAAAAAAAGAGTACAGTGTCAATAATAAAGCCATAATATAGTATTAACAAATAAAGTGGGATGTCATTATATAACTAGTGTCATAATTTCATAATGCAAACTTCTATTTCGATGATAAAAATACCAAATTTTTATTTTGAGGATAAATGTCACGTTAACTTCTATTTGGGGTGATTTCTTTAAATATATTTTTAAGTCATTGTGGAAAAAAATTAAAAGAAATAAAAAAAACTTACAAGATTTGGAAGAAACTGGGAGGAGTCGGATAAAGTTGGAAGTTAATTTTTTCAATTGAAGAGAGAGAGCCCTAAATATAATTACAATAAGATCATTATCAGATCAAATCTAATCAGATCGAAGACCAAATGAGATGCAAACGAAAGGCAACCTAAGTAAGGCATTGTGTTGCGCGCTAGTAGTGGTCATTCATATCATATATATCCGATCTGATCAGGTTTTTTGAATATCCGTAATTTTTGTACTGGCAAATATCTATTCCATGTCCAATCGAGAATTTACCAGATACCTAAGTTTATGATATCCAAAATTTTGGATCAGATCAATGGATCCGGAAAAAATTGTGTTTACTTTTTTGAATTTTAATTTTTTCCAAAAATTCTAAGAAAATATTTAGAATGATATTTTATATTTATTGTGTTTTAAAAATGAACTTCGGATATCCACGAATTCTTGACATTTCATTTCATATCCAATCGGATTTTTTTCTTTTCAGATATCAAATTTGAAATATCTGAAATCTAAAATATCAGGTCGAATATTCATTATTTTAGGATCGAATCAGCTCGAAGTTCTCGTGATCGGATATTTTTGAAAACCCCTAGTACGAGCATGCACCAGTCAACCAAGTTCATGCACATATATAAATTTTTTTTTGCACTAAATAGCACTAAAACTTAAGTCATTTTCTAAATAGTACTTAATAATGTCTAATGATAACGAACATTTACTTAAATAATGACTAATAGTGTTACATACTTACTTTGAAAAAAACATATACTCCCTCCGTCCCAAAAAAGATTGGGACGGTTTGACTAAAGTGGTAAAATAAGAAGGGATAATTTTGTGCATCAAGGTTCAAGTGACATTGAACCTTGATGTTGGGATGACCCGGGGGTGCTCCGGTGCCCCGTTCGTAAAATTGACGGTTCATACCCCCTAACCCCCCCCCCCCCCCGGTAAATCCCCCCACCCGGCCCCGTCCCGACCACACTCCCTCACCCCCTTCAATTGCACCTCACAAGTTGATTTTAACTTTGAAGTCAAAATTTGACTCCAAAGTCTAATTGTGGGGTGCAATTGAAGGGGGGGGGGGGTGTCCGGGACAGGGCCGGGTGGGGGGATTTACCGGGGGGTTAGGGAGGTAGGAACCGTTAATTTTACGAACGGGGCACCGGAGCGCCCCCGGGTCATCTCATGACATCAAGGTTCAATGTCATTTGAACCCTCCCCAATTTTGTGTTGACTTTCCAAAAATATCTTTGATGTGATGGGTAAAAATAGTATGTGATGGGTAGATTATTAGAAAAAAAATATGATGTGATAGACAGGGTATAAAAAAGTAAAAGCTAAAAGTGGTTTTTTAATAGAAATGAGACAGACTTTAAGAGATGTTAATTTTTCGAAACGTGACCGACTTTTTGGAACGAAAGAAGTATAATGCTATTTAAGGAATGCTATTTAAGTAAATTCCCTTAAAAAATAAAACTTCAAGTGCGTGCATGTATATGGGAAGCCAACTTCATCAATACCAGATATCTACAGATTTCTTCCGATCAAAGTTCCGACCGGAATGAATGCCCGCCCCCGCCACTGTGATCCGCGGCGGCGGCAGAAAATATATCAAGTTTCCGGCGACCCGAGTAGTATATCGGCCGGTGAACGAAGATTGGAGAGAGAGAGAGAGGATTACCGGCGAGAAAATGCGATGCGAATTATTCAACGGCTAGCTGCGAATTAAATCAGATTCCACTGTTTTCCAGCATGCAACAATACAACAGAGCTACAACTACTACTTAATATATACACTCAATAATTTAAAAAAAAAAAAGAAAAAGAAGAGAGTATATTATATATATACTCCCTACGTCTCAAAAAAGGATTCATATATTTTGACTACTAATGGATGAAATGATGAATGCATATATATATATATATATATATATATATATATATATATATATATATATATATATATATTGCCCGTGATGAATAAACATAAGATGTGATGAGTAAGTAGGTTATCATCACTGAAATAGTATGATGCGACATGTAGGGTAAAAAAAGTAAAAATGGTTTTTTTAATAGGAGGGAATGAAAAAAGACTAAAGTAGAAATAAAATATTAAATATACTCCATCCGTTCTAAAAAACATTTCATCTTTCATTTTTTCCATTTCCAACAAAACACTTCCCCTTTCAATTAAAAAACCATTTTTACTCTTACTTTTTCATACCCTACCTATCACATCATACTTTTTCTCTAATAATCTATCAATCACATCTTACTATACTTTTACCCTTCACATCAGGGGCAAAATTGGAAATCAACTGTAATTTAACACTTCCTTATTTTTGCCCCAAATCAAACTGGAAAGTCTTTTTGCAAACGGAGGTAGTACAAAATAGGAGTTCCATGTTTTTATTCTTGAAATAAGAGTTAAAATACATTTGCATTACCTATCATGATCATGTACATTACGTAAAATGCACATGTATATTACCATATTATCACAGTGCGAACTCTTATTTAAGAAATAAAAAAATGGAACTCCTATTTTGGTATTTTCTCTATGTTTTAACCGTATGTTGGGTGATTTCTTTTAATAGAAAGTGGAAGTGTTATTTGGAAAAAAAGAAAAAAAAATAAAAAGGGGAAGTGTTTTAAAAAAACAAAAACGAGTATTATACTCCCCATTCATCCCATAAACTCCTTCTCATTTCTTTTTCTCTTTGTCCCACAAAGTCCTTCTCATTATTATTAAAACCACACTTTTACATCTACTCGTATTAATTCTTACTCTGTCTAGCAGATCATACCTTTTTAATTACTAACAATCTATGTATCATATTCTACTTTTAGTCATCATATCAAGGATATTTTTAAAAATTCAATGCAAAAATATCATTCTCTTAATTCTTTTAAAAGTCAAAATGTGAAGAACTTCAAGGTATAGATGGGATGAAGTGTGTATATATATATATGTGTCTGTGTGTATGTATATATATATACACACACATCCATCACATACATATACACCTACTACCTATATTATTGTCGTCCCATTATTGCATCTACTAATCTAAGTAGCTAACTACCTCAGTCTTGTCTGGGATCAGCATTTTCGATAAAATTTTAATGATGTAGATTTATTTTGAAAAATGCTAACACTAAAAGCTATCATCAGATAGCCTTTTCAAAACGCTAATAACGCTAATACTTAATTTCCTCTTCGGCGATCTCCTTATTTTGTCGTCTTTCATCACCATCTCAATCTCTTCCTCTGTACGTACTTCTCTTTTTTAATATGCATGCCCTACCATGCAACTTTCTATTTATTCAACTACTTTACTCTCCTTTATTATTTCGTATTTTTGAATCTTTGTTTTTTAGCTAGAATGTGTAACTTTAGGAAAAATTATTCAAAATAATTTTAAACTTTATCTCGTTTTCCAAAAAAAAATTCACATTTCACTATAATCTCAACTTACTGAAATTTGCGAGTTTTGAGTTGCCGTTAAGTTGCTAACGATTGGTTAGTGGAAAAGGCCAATTTTGCGCAACAAAATGAAAGTTAGGATTATTTTTCATGAATTTTTGTTTTTTATGAAATTTTTGTTTAAATTTTTTAATTACTTTCTTCCTCCACCATTGTTTTTCTTTTTATTAAAAGATTATTAGTCTTACTTCTAAAAAAATAAAAATAATAGATACGGAGTATAAAATGACAAAAATGAGAAAAATAACTAAAATCATACAAAATTAATAAAATAAATAAGTTATCAACAGAAACTAACTTGAAACTGGTAATAAATAAAATAAAAATATACGGAGTGGTTGGTTTAATATTTTACGCACTAATCAATAAAAATATTCGGAGTAGTATTTGATTACCTTTTGCATCGGTATTTGACTTATGTTTGTAGTTCACTTTCAATTACCTTATTTATTTCATTAGTTTTGTATCATTTTAGTTTTTTTCATTTTTTATTTTCTATATCCATTATTTTTATTTTTTTTAAAAGTAAGACTAATCTTTAAAAAATGATAATAAAAGAAATGATGGAGGTAGAAATTAATTTTAAAAATTTAAATAAAAATTTCAAAAAATTTAAAAACAAAAATTTATCAAAAATAATCTCAACTTTCATTTTGTTAGGCAAAACAGGTCATTTCCATTAACCGGCCCGCTGTTAGCAAATTTAATGACGACCCAAAACTCGTAAATTTCAGTAAAATTGAGATTATTATATATGCATTACATTGAAATGTAGGATTATTTTTTAAAACCAGATAAAATTAAGATTATTTTAGATTATTTTTATATTTTTCTATGAGTATATTTACTATTCGTAAGGAAGAGATCACCTGTTTCGTCAAATACATTATGCATTTTTTTCATTATCCTCGTTCAATAATTACTCTCTCCGTTCTTAAAAATATTTCCGCCCTAATTTTTTGTACATCTCATAAAATATTTTACTCTACCTAAAATGTCTAAATTAAAATATCTCCAAAACAACTTCTGTCAACAATAAACTATATAATGTGATGTATTTTAAACATTTTAAGTGAAAGTAAATGTATTCTTCGAGGTGCGCAAAAAATTAGGATAGAAGTATTTTCAAGAACCGTGGGAGTTGAACAAATTAAATGGGAATGAGTAATGCTAAGTTTACAAATAAAATGGTCACAAAATTCAAAAACTTACCATTTATGGTTTAAGTTCTCATTTTAAAATTAGTTTCAATTACTTTATTTTTAATTGAAAGTCAAAAATAAAAAATTTGTAAGAATTGTGACTATTTTATTTGTAAGCCATAGTGTTTTCTTTGACCTATGCTTTGTCACTTTCAGTTAGAGAGACTTGGTGTCCGTTCGTAAATGCCATTCACAAATGCCAGACGTACACATTACACTTGATGCCTGTAAACATTATTGATAGACATACACAATTCACAAACTATTTTTTTGGACATAAAAGAATGACAAACAAATCACCACTTAGTCAGTGTCACATCACTACTGACTTCACTCATTTTTTCAGTCACTGAACACCAGTAGTATGTATTCCATTTTCGTTGTAATGATTGCATTTTATTTTTATTTAGTACTTACTTAAGCATTATTTTTCTCATTTTTCTTTTTCAGTTTTTTCTGGTATTTTAATTTTTTTCTTTTAATATTACAATCTTTTATATACGGAGTAGCATTTCAATCATTTGCCGCGGTCAATAAATTAAATAAAAAATTAATAATAAAATATGCTTCATTATTTTGTCTCAGTTATATTTTCCGTCCAAACATACGATTTTTCTTTTACTTTAAATAGCATAAAAAACAAAAAAAAGCACAAACTGGTTGAATTTTAAATAAAATTGAAGTATTTGAGCAAAAATATATTTAAGTGAGACATAATATCTGAACTGTATATGCATTATTCTTGTTGTTGAATAGATGTTGAAAAAATATTTTTAAACGTCCTACTCTCTCCGTCCCAATTTTGACTGCAATTTTATTTTGTTTCCCCTCTCGATAACTTTTGTTTATTTGTATGTTTTCATTGATTATTTGAAAAAATAAAAAAAATCGTGTCACCTCTTGTTTTATATAATTTTGGACGTAGTTTTTTAATATGCAATTTTTATTTCTTTTTTATGTACCAATCTGTAAAAATAAATGATTTAAAAAATCATGGAATTTTACATAGTAATTCTCATTTTGTAATCAAAATAAGGAAGAAGTATTATTTATTAAGTAGTAACTTGTGTTCAAAAAATTATGAACAAAATAAAAAAACATCACAACTCAAAAAGTAAATGGCAAGAAAAAATAAAATCGTTTAGCTCTTCCGATCCATGGCCAGCGCAGCAATTATTGATGAGGGGTTGTGTTTTGCCACTGTGGAGGGTGCTAGCAATAGCATGAATCACGCCTTTCCCATACTTTATTTCGGGCAAATTATTAAGGGCATCTAAAAACGTTGAATATATTTTTATATATGCGAAATAAATATTTTTCAATTGTTGAAATAAATATTTTCTAAAATTTAAGAAATATGCATGATTAGCAAAAATGATAATTATCACCATAAGAAATCTACCTTCTTAAGGTCAAAATATATGGAGTATCTTTTATTTTCAAAATATGAGTGATATATTTTTATTCTTAATATAAGACTCGGTCTTGTTATATCCACTCCTAATCTCATGTTATATGTCTAAATTTGCTTCATTATTTATTCTAAATGAATAAATTAATCATTAAATATTACGTTGGCTATCATCTAATTAATACTCCTTATCATTCTTTGGATTTTCAAGGCTAAAATTATCCTTTTAACCAAAAATGGAGTGATTAAACCACAATGGGGTGAATATAGCAATACCTAAATATAACACACAGTTATTGCAATAGTCAAAGGAAGTGGACCATATTTTCTACTGTGAGGTCATCCTATTATTTGGATTGTCCCCGAAATTTTCTTCATCTTTCTTTTTAAAGAAACAAATATGTGGTCCATATAAATTCTCTATTCTCTACACAAACTATAATCACCAATATTTTACTTTATTAAAAATTGTGTTAAGTCAAGCTCGGAAGATAATTTTGAGACAGAGAGATCGGAGTATACTATTATGTATAAGCATGCTTGGCATTACTCAATGTCATTTGTGCCCATCTACAATAACTTCTTTGGCATTATTGTCTTCTTTGGCATTATTGTTTCGACTGACATTGTTAGTGACACTGAGATGATGAGAAATGGATCAATATGGATTTTTTAACGGACTGACACAATTTTAAAAAGAAAAAACTTTGACCTTATTGTGGAGAAAAAGCATGCATGGGAGTCCCATTTTAGTTCTTTTCTATGTTTTAATTCTACTTTGGTACGGAGTATTTCTTCCAATTATAATAGAAGTTAAACTATGTTCTTTTACATAATTGGAAAATTGGAAGGACATAAGTATCTGCATGTAACAGGTGCATACGCTACTTCCTGCTACCAATATGCGATCAAAATTCAATATACCTCCTTTCAGCGATCGTTCAGTCAGGTGTGAGAAATCCTCGGGGATGAGACTCATCTTTTATTAAAGTAGTTACACTCTTTAAACTTGATTTATTTCACATCACAAAAGCAAGTAGTTACGGAGTACATGTTTATTACTCCGTTTTTTGTTTTATAAATCTCACTTTTAAGAAATACTCCCTCCGTCCCGTTTTAAATTGCTCGTTTTGATTTTTGGGCATATTTAAGGAAAAGAAAAAATAGAATTGATTTTTCAAAATTGCCATTATTTTTTAGAAGGATTGACAATGAATAAGAAGATAAGGTGGTGAAGAGTGACTAATTTTAGGGGTAGTTTAGGTATTTTACTCTTAAAAGTTTACGAAAACAAGTAACAGACAACTTATTTTAGGACGGAGAAAAAAAACAAACAGACAATTTAAAATGGGACAGAGGGAGTAACTTAAAAGGCAGTGCTAAATATATCCACAATATAGCTAAGTCTACCCCATTTATAAGAAATAACTAATTTCACCCTTTCACTTATTCTCTTTATAAAGATTAAAGATAAACTTTAATTATAAATGCAATCAAATCAGATCTTCAAAAATCTAATTAGTCCAACAAAACGAGGCCTTAGCCCACAAAACTTTTCCTTTTTTTGACTTTGAGAGACATGCTATACAAGTTTGACTAAAATGAGCCGATGACAATGAAAAATGTCAAAATGGAGAGGACATGGAGACTTGGAGTAGGTTAAAAATTGATTTTGAAAAAGCTATGTCATTTATATCTTTTTAGCCCCGATTGAAATATTTTTTTTTGGAAAAAAAGTGCAAGGGAAAGTGTTTTGTGCAACAAAAGGGTATATACTTTAATACTGCATTAAAAATTCAACACGAGATGACATAACTCCATTACAGGGTATTTTATCAACCAAATAACAAAAATAGGCTAAAAAGTAAATAAAAGTTGACTCATGTACAATGAATTTGAACAAAGAGAATACTAAATTACCCTCAAGGTTGAAGGACAAGTATCAATGTCTATATGGCTATCTGTAACTTTTTCGATTGAGCACAACAGAGAACAGATAAAATAAATCTTAAAATAAATCTGATATGAAGAAAGACCTGTCACGTGTATCACCGTTTGGGGAAGAAGCTCATTACACCTTTATTCAATGTGCATTATTAAGTATACTCAAAGATGTATTAAAAACAAAATCATGCCAAAAAGTTCCCACATTTCATACTAACCATCCGAAATTTCATATTTCTCTTCAACAAATTTGCTCGTGTAAAAGCTTAATGGTCCCACTTCACAGTGATGCCGGTGAAGCAGAGACCATTAACCTCTATATTTATAAAACTTTGAATTACTGATGAGAAATACAAACCTAGAACTGAAAGCACAAAATGTGCGAAAATTGGGATATTGGCATATATTTTTTTTTGAAAAAAAAAAAGAACATTGCTTATGACATGGAAGAATCAAGAGAAAAAATTGGTCAGGTTTCCCGGAGAAAAAAAATTCTTTTTTGAAAGCAAGAAGAATACCAAGTTTATGAATCACGCACATGGGATGAATCATCGGCGTCCCTTATAAGGGACGGTTGATAGGATCAGGCTGCAAGGCTTTCTGCACGATCTCCGACTGCTCTTTAACATGAACCTGATAGAAACCGGTGGCAGTGGCGGCCGAGGGAGCGCGACCCACATATTTGATGTCATCCATATTGCCTCTCCCAAGGCTTTTCATTGCAGTACAAAGGCGTGGCGCGATGTAATTATATGCCCCCATGTTCATAGGCTCTTCCTGGCACCACACGATCTCTGCCTCTGTGTGATCAAATCAAGACAACATTAGTTAGTATATCAATGAAATGGTTTGAAAGGGCTGGTTTGGCTCCGCGGGGGTTGAACTATATAGAGAACATTTTAGAATACATTTTGTAACAACCACGGCCACATAAAAATCGAGTTAGGACGATCAGATGCCTCCTCTTCCCCAAAGAACTTTACCTATTTTGACTCTCACGAAGTTTAAGAAAGTTGTTGAAAAATGAAAAAGGCCTGGTTAGAATTTATTGATGAGAGAAATCTTGTAAGACGTATGTTCATTAATTAAAAAGGAAATAAAGTATGTGAGAAGTGTTTTTGGGGCGTCAAACACTGGAAAAAGGGTAATGTTTTTATGTGACAAAGAGAGTATAAGATGAAGAGTGAAGGTAATACAGCTATGGAGAAAGAATAGTAAATAAGAAGACACAAATAAACACTTAGAAAGGCACCCCTCTACACCCAACTCCCTCCTATTACCATTCTACACCAAATATCTGAGAAAAAGGATAAAAGTGTCATTTGCTTACATGTTATCCATTTCAGTCAAAGAAGTAATGGATAACTATGTTTCGTATTGTCAGCCGATTTAACCCATGTAGCCAAATTCGCAAGTGTTTGGTAGAAACTCTGACTCATAAATCCAATAAGTTAAAAAAACCTCCACACCTTAAACGTGCACTAAATAACACTTCGGAGAGAAAATTATGCACATAAGAGATATAAAAAACAGAGAAGGATGACAAACTTGGATATCGCTTCAATTCACGCTGGATGAGGTTATATGGGAAAGGACAAAGCTGCTCAACCCTACAAATAGCAACATCTTTTCCTCCAACCTTCTTTCTCTCCTCGTCAAGCTCGTAATACACCTGCAAACAAATGTACAAGAAATCACGTATAAGTTTATATAAATATATCAGTAATTGAAATCACACATTTTGTCATGATTTTTTTGTGATCTTCAACAATTAATTAGTAGTATGATTTAATAAATTCTAAATTTATTTAGCGGACCCCCCCCCCAAAAAAAAAAACTAAAACAGGCTTTGTTCCTTCATAACATCTGATTTTAATAAGTTGCCATTCTTGCAAATTATTAAAAATTGTTTTTTTTAAACTATAGATATTTATCTTGTGTGGAACACCTTTTTGGGGGGGGGGGGGAATTATATTGTATCCAACGAAAGTTAGATTATTTAATCCACCAAAAATTAGATTTTTGTAATTGACATTTTTTTATGACAACAAAATGTTATGAAACAAGACTTTTTTTTGGAATGGAGAGAGTTTAATATAGCTGAAATTTTTGCTTAGGTAAACAAAAAGGGCAATGCTAGGGGTACACCAACATGGGGTACCCCAAGTGTACACCAAGCCAACACAGACACACACAGACACAAAATGTCTGTGCAACACAGACACTTTGTGTCTGTGTGTCTGTGTTGGCTTAGTGTACACTTGGGGTACCCCAATGTTGGTGTACCCCTAGCTAAATTCAAACAAAAAACGTAACTAAAACTTTACATGAGTAGTGTTACCTTGCCCCAACCTTTCCTCCACCCCATTTTTGTTCACACAGACATGAGCATGTATGTGCGCTCATGGCTCGTCTATGTAGACAAGAAAGGTAACGAAGCAATTTTCAACTTTACATACCTTTCCCGAGCAAAGGATCAAACGCCGAATGCCCTCCTCCAGATCAGAATGGTCATTCTGATCCTTGATAAGGCGCTTAAATCTGGTGCCTTGTTTGTCAAAACCAGGATGCCCTTGTTCATCATCAAACTCGGATAGGTTTGATTTGCAGTCTTTGTGACGAAGCAAGTTCTTTGGAGACATCACGATGAGAGGTTTACGGAAGTCCCTATGAATCTGGAAAAGGATAATACATTATATCAGAAATTGAATGGCACTTATTAACGTCAGGTCCAAGTTCTAGTCTCCACTTACTTGGCGTCTCAGCACATGGAAATAGTTGGCAGGAGTAGTAACATTCACCACCTGCCAATTGCATTCTTGAATCTGTGTCCGTAGGGTCGAGTCCATCTCAGGGATAACGTACGGATTATCATCACTCATCTGCCGAAAGATACTACATGTCAATGCATTTGAAAAAATCCAGGCTTTATTGTAACAACAAGTTAGTTAGGGCCAGATAGAGAAACTGAAATTAAAGGGGGTCACCCATACAAGATTAATGTGGTACACATATACTGCAATTACGGAATAACTATTACTGGAATTTGAAAGATTGACAAGAACTTTATGATTCACTTATCTACAAAGCAATTGTGTATTCATATCATGTATCTCTCAGTGTTCTAAACCGCCTAGGTGCTAGGCCACCATTGACCGCCTCCAATTCTTATCTTGGCTCGCCAATAGGCCAAGGTTTTCTTACTTTGTCTCACAACCAGTCCTAGACACTTGGTCCTAGTCTATTTTCTATGGTCCACCTAGCCCATTTAGAACACTAAACATGTGTATCTAGTGTACCATCTCCTTAGAACAAAGGGATGCACAAACTACATGATAACAAGGCATACTTTGACTAGCACAGCCACTAAATTTTGTGGCATACTTAGATAAGCTTCACTATAAGTAGATCTAATCATTATCACAGTTAGCAAATTAATCCCAAGTAGCCAGGGAAAAAGCACAGTCACAACTCACAATGTATCACTCCAAGTGCGCCTTCCAGTCGCAGCATTCTTATGAAGTGGAATAATCAGATAATATTATATACCGCATCATCATAAGTTGATTCCACGTTATGGAGATGTTAGAAAAATGATACTTCAGGGGAAGAAAAATCAATATGACAATACCTGAAGAAAGCGTTCCAAACGTGCACTGGAATGCTCAGGGCCTTGGCCATCATAACCATGTGGTAAAAGCACAACTAATCCTGTCTGACGCAGCCACTTTGCCTCTCCACTGCTCAAAAACTGGTCAAAAATCACTTGAGCTCCATTGGAAAAATCACCAAATTGGGCTTCCCATAGCACCAACGAATTTGGATTTTCCATTGAATACCCCAATTCAAATCCCAGGACACCAAATTCTGAAAGAGAGCTGTTTGGAAAATAAAACAAATATTTGGGATATGTAAGAGTGTTGTGTATCAATACAAAGAGAAACCAACACAAAGTGAAAAGGACAAGAGCCAAAGGTGAAAGGACCCAAAATTTGGTTTCAACATATGTTTGTTAATGATGCTGCATACTTGCAAACAAAGCAATGACTCCATTCACTCCAATCGAAGTTCAGAAGGATAAAAACAAAAGAACCCCATTCTTATTAAATAAGTAGGTGTTCTCACGGAAAGTGCAGTAATTGCAACAATATGACAACACAATTGTTAACTTTAATAAGACAACAACAGTAAATGAAAATACAAATTTAGCATGAATCTGATGTTCTTATCCTTTGAGTCACAAAGTATAGCTTTGGCAACCTAAAACTCTAGTGTGTCCCACCTAAAAACAAAACTCATTTGCAAGTAGAAATGTGTAAAGGTATCTAGAACACATAACATCATCACCTCGCAAATTTTGTACAAATCAACCTTAACACATAATTTTTTCCACAACATAAATAGCAATCATATTCGAAACCGAACAGTGATTCATATTTTTCATGAAAGGAATACATTGAAGTGGATTTGTCACTTGTTTGGAGAAAAAAATTGTGTTTCGCTGCATTACTACAAGATTGATTATATTTTCAAGGTCCCAGATTGATTATATTTTCAACAAGCATGGCATTTATAACAAGGGTGTAGAAATATGAAGACTTCTAGAATACATTCCATCGTCTATTAGCTCATCAATTACATAATCTATTTGGTCATCATTTAGCTCATCAACTAGCTTTAAATATCACTCATTTTGTACAGATCAATGATTTCCACATAACAAATCATTCTCTCTTCGCAAAGAACATTTACAAGTTTGGTGGAATATTCATCTGTATAATGGATTTGAAAACATGCAATCAGACTTGCCTGTTGCTTACGGTGAACATCTCTTCATTCTGGTTCATCATGACATGATCCAAAGGACAATACTTCTCACCTGTCTCTTGATCATGGAGAACAGAATGTCTGTGACTAAAAGTGCCTCTTTCAACATCCTGACCACTCAACCTTACATGGTTTCCTTCCACAAGCAGTGTAGCAAAAGCAAGTGCTTCCCCTAGTGCCCAATCAACACCTTCTCCGGTTTCAATCATCTTCTTGCGGTCATCAAAAATCCTTTTTACTGCTCTATGTGGCTTAAAATTTTCTGGAAGGGTGGTGATCGCTTTTCCAACATTTTTCAGGATCTCGGGTTTTACGCTATGAACAAGAACATGGGAGGAACCTCAGATTGCAAGTTTAAAAGACTGGTTGGTAATTAAATTTTCATATGGTGCAAAATGTTACATCAAGCAGATTTATACACAAATTGGAAAAAAACCAGGGTTATACCTTAAGTTAGGGAACAAATACCCTGTATTTGGTCAAGGGGACTGCGATTGAAAAATAATTATTATAGTTGTAGAAAACTTACCCTGTATTTCGAATACGTGAAAGCTGTTCAGGGGACTTGAATCCAGACCAAAACGCAGAAAGCCAGTCTCTCTTCTGTGTAACATAGTCTTTGCTAGCAACAAACTCCTCATTGAGGATTGTATTGATTTTATTATGTATCTTTTCAATTTCCTCCTTTCCCACATTACCAGTCTCAAGAAGTTTCTTTTGGTAGATCTCTAATGCTGATGGATGATTTCGAATGACCTATAAAAGCACTTAACTATAAAACTGGATTTCTATCATTGATGCTAAAACCAGAGTATAATATCAAACAATCAAAAGCTAGACTTCAATGCAAAAATTGGTCTACCTTGACGTCATTTGAAAATGATTCTTATGTAAAATTGTAAATTATGAAGAATTACAATGTAAACATGATCCATATACCTTGTACATTTTTGGTTGAGTAAAGAAAGGTTCATCAATTTCATTGTGCCCAAATCGCCTATAGCAAACGATATCAACGACAACATCCGAGTGAAATGTTTGACGCCACTCTGCAGCAAGTTCACAAACATGAGCTACAGCCTCAACATCATCACCATTTACATGAAAGATTGGGGCACTCAAGGCTTTGGCAACATCAGTACAGTATTGAGAAGATCTTCCGGACCTTGGATCAGTAGTAAAGGCCACTTGGTTATTGACAACAATGTGTATGGTTCCACCGGTCGTATAGTTTGGAAGAGCACTGAGATGCAACGTCTCGTAGACAACCCCTTGACCTGCAAAGCTTCCATCACCATGAACTAGAATACCCAAGTTCTTTGTCCTATCAACATCATTAGTATAATATTGTTTTGCTCTAGTTTTTCCAACTACAACTGGGTCCACAGCTTCTAAGTGGCTTGGGTTTGCAACCAATGACAGGTGGATTCTTTTCCCACCTCTTGTTGGACGATCATATGAAGTGCCCAAGTGATACTTGACATCACCAGTTCCTACATAACCAGCTTCACCAACAGGTTTTGTACCACCACTAAACTCGTTAAAGATCTGTCGGAGTGGCTTCCTGACAACATTACCTAGAACATTTAACCTTCCTCTATGTGACATCCCAATGACTATGCTTTCTACACCTAGATCTGCAGCCCTATCAAACATCTCCTTCATTCCAGGAATCAAAGTTTCACAGCCTTCCAGGCCAAACCTCTTTGCAGCTGTCCACTTGGTAGCCAAGAAGTTCTCAAACAGAGTACTCCACATCAGCCTATCAAGCATAACCACCCGCCGCTCACGACCGTATTCCGTTGTTGTTGGAGTCTCAATTTTGTCCCTCAACCAATTGCATTTCTCACGGTCAGAAATGTGCATGTACTCATAACCAATACTTCCACAATAAGCCTGCTCAAGTCGTGTCAATATGGCTCTCAAAGTCTGAACAGGGCGGTTTTCAGACAAGAAGCCAGACATGCTCCAAACACCAAGAAAAAATTCACGGTCAAGATCAGCTTCAGTGAACCCATAAGAAGCAGGATCTAGATCGTCTGGGATTTGTCTCTCTTCTAAACTCAAAGGGTCTAGTTTAGCTTTCATGTGACCATTGACCTGATAAGCCCTCACAAGCAATAAGAGGTTCATGCTCTCTTGAATTGTTTGGCCAGAAATCCCTGGAGATGTGGTGGCCTGGCCAACAAAATTCCTGAAAAAGTTATCCCATGACTCATCCACGCTGTTTGGATCTTGCTCCCATGCTCGCTGAAGCTCCTCAAGATACACACTGCTTGTCCCATCTAAGAAGTTATCAGTCAACTTGGAGAGAGGTACAGCCCTTGGGATAGGAGCAGTCTTAGCCTTGGGCCTGAGAGAAGTTGAATGAAAATATCTACTATGCTGTGGAAAGATACGAGTCCCAGTAATAGGTAAACAACGTTGTGATATAGCTCTCCTAACAGCTAATTTAGCAACGCTTGACCCTGCTCTAAACCACACCATTCTGATCAATCAATTCTCAGCACTAAATATTCTTGAATTATCCTCTCTCGAACAAATTTCAGCACCAGTAAACTCTCAATATATCTCCCCAAAAACCTAGCCAAGCATATCACATTTACAATTGAGATTTCAAACAAAATCAAGAATATTATACAAAAGTGTTGCTAAAGAACAACTAAATCATTAAAATTCAGAACTTAAGCAACATTAAGTAACATAACCAATCAATCAAAACCATGGTTGAACACAGAAGAAATGGTTGTGCACAATTACAACAAAACTTCAGCCCAAACAAACCATTAATTGCATCTCTATATCAAGCTCACAAAACGTATCAATATAAATACAGAGACATCAATCAAAAATCAAAATCAGTAAGTGTTTACAAAATATCAATCGAAATACCGAATAGTCAAACTTAATACAATAATACGGATTTAGTAAATAATTATAAGTTGAAATATTTCAAAATTCTCCAACACTATAAGCTTGCAAAAGAACAAGAATAAACGAGAAGTAAAGAATTCAGTAACACTCCAATAAAAAAAGTAAGTAGGGCACACCGCACGGGCAAGTCAACCAAATTCATGCCTATAAATCTTTAAGTGTATAATCAAGCCAACCTTATTGTATCAAAACATATCTATAGATTCCAATCCAAACATTGAACAATTTCCCATCAAAGTTCTGAAATGAATGCCACTTTCAGCCGAAAATATTAAATCTCCAGTAAATTTACACGTCGATCTAAAATTCTAACGCGATGATCAAAGTCAGAACGCAAAGAACATATTGATCGAACAAAAAAATACACGAGAAAAGAAACCGGATGAAAATCCGAGTAATAAAGTGCTAATTATCAGAAATAAAAATTAAATACCAAATCGAAATCTACTATTATTAGACTTACCGTATGCATACATATCGATGAAAGAAGATTGCAGAGAGAGAGAGTCGATTACCGTCGAGACTGACCGTAAAATAAGATCGTGAGGAAATGTGATGCGAATTCAACGGCGGCTGCGAATCAGATTCCACTGTTTCCCACTATGTGGAAGCGGGAGACGATTCCTTTTTGTACTTTTTTAGAAGAAAAAAAAGTCTTCCTCATTCCATATGTTTTTGCACAAAATTTAATTTAGGTTGAAAAGCTTAGGACTTTCCTATTGTGCTTAAATGCTTAATTAAAGAAAAATGTAAACATATATGGTAATGACCATAGTTTTTTCAAAACTAGACCAGTGACTGAATCGATCAAAGTATAGATTTACTAATTCACTACTCGAACCCGTAGTTCAGTATATTTTAAAAAATTATATATATATATATATATATATATATATATATATATATATATATATAGAATAAAATCTAATCGTCGGATCTGATGCATCGTGCGGCTTAGATTGCATCTTGCGCTCAGATTTTGAGATAGTGCATTTTCGAAGGTTTATGGTGCATTTCGACGTGATGCATTTTCGCACCATTTTGGTGCATCTAATTTTGATGAAATCTTGACCCTTAGATCTCACAATCTAAAGCACCAGATTCATTCTCATTTCTCTCCTAAGATTGCATTCTCACCAGAACCAAAATCTATATATATATATATATATATATATATATATAAAATAATAAAATGATACTCTTTTTGTCTATACATAAAAATTATGATGTTTGCTTGAAGTTACAATTAATTTAATTTATTTGATTAGTACAATTAGATTTTTTTATTTTTCATATGTTTTTTCTAATATTTTCTAAAAAAAATTTAATGATTTTTTTCGCGACACGTTCTGCGCATTAGTATCAATTGTTTTTTAAGCGTTTGAATCCTAGTTATATAACATCATATTCTTCAGAGTTTTAACAAAAAATACTTTTAATGAATATTTGTTTTTTAATTACAGAGTATATACCACTTTGAACAAATATGAAACAAAATAAATTCTTGCTTAGTTGGTATATAACTTGCCGACTTGCCGTGACAAGTAAGAGGACCAAGGTAATGACACTATATTTCAAGAAACTGTAAAAAACTAGTAGAAATTGGAAATAACTAGAAAATAATTAGATGAAACTAGAAAAACTTGATAAATCTAAAAAAAATTAAAAAATTTATTTTAATGTATTTTTATATTATTCTCATTCTATTTCTTGTTGTCATAGATTATTATTATTATAATAATAATAATTATTATTATTATTATTATTATTATTATTATTTTATAATTATCACATTATCTTAATAAATGCCTTTAAGATTAATTTTTTTATTTTTCATATGCAAAAAAATTACTTTTGAAAAAAATAATAATTAGAATATAAAGTTAGCATAAATGCTAAATTTTAAAAAGTAGATTAGTAAAAGTAGATCAAATAAATGAAAGTATTAATTTTTGTTAGCTGTATTTTAATTATTAGCTATATTCTTTGATAAAAAAGTAGTGTTATGTTTATATGCGTAATATTTTACATATTAGAGGCAGTAAAAAGTAGGTTAAATAAATGAAAGTATTAATTTTTTGTTAGTTGTATTTTAATTATTAGCTATATTCTTTGTTATCTGAATTTGTTTTTTACACGTTTTGGGTCGTTTTTCTTTTTCAAAATGTAGTTCTCCCTTGGTTTTCATAATGTAGTACTCTCCCCCCCCATTCTATTATTATATTTTAGATTAAAATATTGATGTTTTTCTTATATAAATTTAGATTAATAAAACATTCTATATTACTCCGTACTATTTTATCCATAATTTTTTATTATAGTTTAAAATATTGATGTTTTCCTATTTTATCATGTAGATCAATATATAAAAAATTGTCTTATTCATATTAATAAGTTGAAGAAAAAAATAATAATAATAAGTGTGAATCATAAAAATAGTGAGATGAGAAAATTGAAATAATTTATAAATTAAAGTTATGAACAAAATTTTTGTAATAACAATCATCATCATATTAAAAATATATTGTTTTTAGAATAATTAGTTGAGAGTAGAAAGAGTTTGAAGAAAATGAGAATAGTTGGAAGAAACTAGAAAAAACTGAAAGGAACGGGAAGAAACCGGAAGGAACATGAAGTTTAGAGTTTAAGCATTAAAGAACAAGCTCTTACGTTTTGTTTTAAATATTATAAGAAAATGAGGGGGAAAAAATAAGAAGAAAAAAATGATAGGAACAAGAATAGAGAGAAAATGCAGAAAAAAATGAGTATTGAGTTATACGATAATGAGTATTAATTTGCTCAAAAATGAGCATTCAATTAACTGTACAACAGGTTGTACGGTATATATTGCTTATGATATAGGCTACTAAACAAGGCTTAAAAACTCAGCAAATTCTACCGAACAGGCTGTATCTGAAACAACATGCAATTAGATCCACGAAGATTAGTCTGATCGAAGAACAAGAATCATTGTCCAACAAATGAGAGGAAGAAGAAGTCAGCCACAGAACCAGTACTCCGTCCTCCAGTCTGATGGATGAAAACCCTAGCCTGCTGCTCTGGTCGGGTGGGTAGGAGAAAAAAGAAAGGGTTGCTAAGTCTTCACCTGGTATGAGTTCTATTTTGTTCGAGAATGAATACTAAGTTATTTGCCATTTCCTTTTTAAGCAATGTAAAGCTTATTCTATCTCTATTTCTTTTGTTCATTGTTCGGGTAATGTTATAGTCCATTCTTTAGCTAGAAAGGTTAATGTGTTGTCGGGGTCGCGGGAATTTACCCTCTTGTACCGATGTTTTCTAATTTAACGTTTGTTTTAAATTACCTTAAAAAAAGTAAACCCAATTCTAAGATTTCTGACCCTATTAATGGGGTAAAACTTTTTCTTAATTCTTTTGGGTGATTCGTTAGACGCATACATTTAAATATCTCTTTTGTTCATTTAATCTCTTCTGGGAGAAGTGACTTTCAGATCTCTTCTTGCCAATTCTTGGCGACTATAACTTTGTAAGTTTAAGGGTATTTTTAAGGTTAAGTATTATTTTTGCTATTCTATTTAGAAATTCCACGTACAAAAATAGGATGTTCAATGTTTTTATACAAAAATAGGATTTATAATGTCAAATAATATCAAAAGGATTTGTAAAATATCCAAAGATAGTGCAAATTTAGGCACATATCAAAGTGTCAGCCCTCATATTGGAATAAAACGGGAGAAGTTTTATTTTAGTATAAGTTTCATTATTATTTAGCTCTTTAAAATCTCATGTCTGTCCCGATAAGTTGACAAAGTATTTAAAAAGACCAAAATGCTAGAATATAATAACACCACGGATGATAATCGTCGGTGAATTTGTACCCGCACAGGCGATAATTGTATTTGAACTATGTGTGCTCACAGAAGATTATTATCTGTGTATAAAAACTCACTAACAACGATTTAATTTGAGGTTATTGTCTGTGCATAAAAACTCACAAACAATGACTGTAATCCGAGGAGTCAACCGTGGTGTTACCCCTAGGAGTATTGTTTGTTACGATTCCATATGCTAGAAATTGAGCATGAAAATTCGAACATGTTTTTACCCATGCTTGTAGTTTACATTTACAATCCAGCCATTGGTGCTAAATTTATGATTTTCAGAATGTTCTTTGATTTCTTTTAATTCTTTGTTTCATTTGTCTGATGATATATAGTGATCTATTGTGCTATGGCAATGAGAGATAGAATCAGTGAACTTCCATGTGTTGTACTTGACCGTGTTTTGGGATTCTTGCCAATTCAAGAAGCTGCTAGAATTGCCATCTTGTCAACGGTTTGGAGAGATGTTTGGTTAAGTCTTTCGCAGCTCAACTTTGATCACGAGTTCTTCTGTTACATTCGTGACCATTACATTGCAGAGGCAGCCTTTTATGTGGTGAACCAAATTCTAACGAAGCACATTGGGCATATCCGAACATTTGTCTTTGCTTTTCATTCTAATAATATCCAGAGACATAGAGACAGGTTGTTCGAGTTGGATCAATGGTTACTATTTCTCACACAAAATGGCATTGAAGAAGTTGTCCTGTCTTTTGGGTACAACATAATTCTACTGCCAGATTGCATATTTTCTTGCCTAACACTAAAGAAGTTGGATCTTCACGGCGTGTTAATTGAACCAATAAATGCCCCTTGTATATTCCCAAACGTCACTTCGCTTCATTTGGGATACGCTCGGTTTGGCAGTAGAAACCATGTAGGTTCTACTGTGAATCTTCCGAAGCTTGAGAGTCTCACGTGTGGAAACATTTCTGGTTTTAAGATTACGGTCCCAAAACTCAGAAGCTTAAAAATAACTTCCTCGGCTGATCATCTTCTTCCGGTTAACTTGGATTTGAAACCCATCTCTTCTCTTAATCTCATGCGATCCTCCGCCCTCAAGGTACATTAAACACTTCTGAATCCTTCTGCTCAGAGATTATTACATATTGTTTAGAATAACTTTTAGACACGTTTAACGTTTCATTGTATGTGGTTTCTTCAAGCATTTTGCTAAAAGACTAAGTAGACAAGACCAAACTGCATTAAATGTGGAATACTTGGAGCTGAGCTTGCAGTTAAGTTCGTGTTATAATAATATCTCTGCGTTCATTCATTTGGTGCAGATGTGCCCAAAGCTATGCAAACTTGATGTAAAGGTAATTTTTACTTTCATTGGTAGTTGTTCTTTGAAAGTGAATTGTTTCCATCATTGTTTTACATTTCATAATGGATAGGGTATTTTGTAAACGCTGAACGAAATTGGCATTTCTTTTCCCTTTCAATGTCTTTTAAAAGTTACGCGCAGCGGATACTTCTATAGACGACGACTTGCTCAAACACTCAATCGACATTGTGGCACGAAGATGCAGAAACGTTCGTACGTTGAAAATATTTTGCTTGTTCAAAGGGTCAATGCACGAAATGTGTTTCTTCGAGTGGCTTGTTGCCCTCTTTCCAACACTTGAGAAGGTTGCCATTTTTCAATGCAGACAATACCACTCCAACACAGAGATGGAAAACAAGCGGAAGCTTTTGCTTTCACTTCGGGCCGCTTCAAATGCAGAAATCGTTTACGTTTAGGGTCGGGAATTGGTGGAATTGGAATTGAAATTCCATAGGATTCAATTCCATAAAATTGAATTCTGTCAATTTCAATTCATTTTTTGCACTATCAATTCCAAATCCACATAATTTTTGTGCTACCAAACACCAGAATTAGAATTGAAGTCTCCAATTCCAATTCCATAGTTTGAATTCCATGTACCAAACGGGACCTTAATATATTCTTTTTTAGATCGTTATGAAGTTTGAATGCATCTCCTTGATTTGTGGTTTGCCAGCATTTTCCATGGCTGCTTTGATATGTAAAATAAAACAATATTGCTTCCCATTTGTGCTGAATATGAATTGTTAACTTTGTATGGATTCTTTCACTATTTGACTGGTTAAATAAACTCAAATCTCTAAATATGTTCAACTTCTTCATGCACAAATGAAACATACGTACAATTAAGTCTATTTGCCCTGGTTTTCAAAAAGTCTATTTGCTTCTGTTGATACTCACTTTAAGTGTCATTTTGAGTGTCAACGGCTGAGACCGGCTCCAATTATAGCATCTACGGTGTTCTGTTTGTAAATATGATAGTTCTTATCCCTTTTAACTCTCCGGTAAACCATTCTTCCCCTGCCTACCCCAGTTCGGCCTGAATTGATCCCCCCCAAACTTTTTCAATTTCATCCCTAGAATTTCAAATTTTCAGAAATACCCAACTTCACCTTTTGTCAACTTAGTTTGTGGAAAACTACACATGCCACATCTAAATTTAAAAAAGATCAAGGGTTCTATTGGTTAAAAAGGAGTTTGACTCTTTAAACAGGGGATGAGTGTCAATGACATTATAATTTTGATAATAAAAAGTTTAGTATTACTATTAAAGTGTCTCGGATAATATCACTTCATCAATCCAAGAAGGATACCTTTGGTAATAAAACGAAAACTGTGTGATTGAAATTTACGCAAAGAAGAAAGAAAATCCGGACATGTATAATACTACGTTGAAACAGAAGTGCTTTTCTTTTAAGTACGTCTACTTGAGTAAAACATTAATGTATACTTCTTTCGTCTTAAAACTAATCTCTCGATTGACTTTCACAATATGTAACATAACATTTTGACTATCAATAATAACAATTCTACATACAAACCTCTCTTTTTCCTTTGGCTCTCTTTGCGGTTTCCTATGCTCGAGGACACTACATTAATTATGCTTTGTACTTTATGATTAGAATCTCGTTTAGAATTTGACCAAACTTTCATATATTTTTTGGAATTATTTCAGGATTTCTCTGGAGAATATTAGAGTAGGAAAAATCAAGACTGAATTGCATTAAATGTGGAAAACATTTTTTCTTTCCTTATATGATAATGAGATCTTGATGTTCACTACTCTCATGGAGAGTTGTTCTTTGAAAACATTAGAGTAAATAAAAATCACTCTAATTAAATAGGACTAAAACATAGAGAAAAATATCAAAATAGAACTTGTATGTTTTTTTTCTCAAAATAGGACTTCGCACTGTGGTAATGTGACACCGTACATTTTGTTAAGAATCAATTTATGAAATTGAATGCAATTCCTTGGTTTTTGGTTTACCAACTGGTTATATGTGAAACACACTATTCCTGCTCATTTTTGCTGAACATGAACTATTAACATTGCTTAGAATTTCTATTTGTCTCTTTCATATTACTCGGTATTAATTAATTTCTTACGATATCTTTTACTAAATGATGTTCCAACTTTCAATTATTTATTGCTGAATACTTCACTAGGCTGGGACAAGAAAAAAGTTCATAAATGAGTCTTTTGCATGCAACTTTTGAATGCCATGAGAAAGACTTGAAGGCTTCCTTCAACAACAATGCAACTTACACACACACACACACTAGCTATATCCCTTTCCATGCAAGGAAGTTCTTGATGTTTATGGGTGTTCCGGTGGCGGTTTTGATGGCATGAAACAGAGATTCTCGGGGGACTCCCTTAAGCTCCTGGACTACGGAATAAATGGACTTCCCATTGGGAAAGAAGATATGGCTATTCGGGTGCTTTGTTTCGCACCCGGCATGGCGCTCGAATTCAAAAGCACTCACTCTCTTCTGCATCTTGCACTGATCGCACCCGCAAAGGTAGTTCGTCCCTTTTATTATCCCTTTAAGTGTTTTCTGCAAACACAGACACATTGTCAAAGTATCTGAGAAATAATAAGAAATATTTGCACAAAATAGCACTAAAACATACTCCCTCCGTCCCTTAAAAACTTCCCAATTTGACTTTTAAAGGATTTAAAGAGAATGTATTTTGGTGTTGACTTTTCAAAAATGCCTTTGATGTGATGGATAAAGTAGGATGTGATGAATAGATTAATAGAGAAAAAGTGTGATATGGTAGATATGTTAAGAATTAATAGGGGTAAAAGTGACTTTTAGTAGGAAAAGAGAAGTGTTTTTTTGAGACGGATGGAAAAAGAAAGGGGAAGAGTTTTGTGGGACAGAGGGAGTAAGTCATTTCCCAATTTAGGACTTAAACTTTTTTATTCTCTAAATAGCACTTAATAATGTCTAGAAGGAGGAATAATGTCCAGTGATGATGAACATTTATTTTAATAATGAATAATGAATAATGACTAAAAATGCTACATTAGAAAATAAAAACATATGATGCTATTTAGGGAAAGTCATTATGTTTTAGTGTTACTTAGGTAAATTCCTCAAATAATAATGAGTTTGTAAGATCTTGAGTCAAATTTATTTGATTATTGATTTGATATTTTATCTTTTAGTGTAATTTGGTTCAAGTATCTTATGACAGAGTTGAGAGAGAGGAGAATCTGATCATTTACCTCCCTTGACCATGATACATACTTCACAGGCACACCTTCAAAGATACCTGTGGACAGCAAGTTTTTGACATTTGTAGGAAAGCTCTGAGGGGAAGTCTTACGAGCACCCGCCATCTTTGCTTTGAACACACAATGATTGTTTGGGGACTCGTTCGTCCTCATCATGACTTGATCGCCCGAATTCCTTCGGGCGCTCTTCTGGGCCAACGAGCTTTCTCCGTTGCGGGTTTTTTCACTGCCCATAAGACTTGTGGACTTGAATTGATGCTCCATTTGCATGATGTTGCTCTCATTTTCACATGTTAAGTTGAGGTTTGTAGGAGCCATGGGTTGCCCATTTCTTGTGGGCATGCAGTTCCCAATCCATTGATGATTGGTGCACTTTGTGAATGGACTGTCCTGTGTTTTGTAGGACCACCACCCCAGATAACCACCATTAAGGCCATTCCTTGAATGTCTCATGGGCACATTATTCACTAAAGAATAATTATGGAAATGATTATTGTCAAACTCCATTCTTCTTCCCACATTCATGACTTATATGTGAAGAACCTGGATTGTATAACATGATGATCATCATTAGTCTATATAAATGAATGTTGAGAACTCTCATGCTAAGTTGCACGGATTCTTTGAATAAGTACCGTTCTCATTCCCTAAATGTCCCTGTTTGGGAATTTAAGAACGTCCTAACACCCAAACCTTTTATTATTTTTTTTGAAAAATTGGCGTTTATCACGCTTCTGACCTTGTTTCTATATAAGCACTTGTCCATGTCTCGGTGAAACTTAGCTCTCGTGAAAGTCTAAATTAGCTTTTTTAGATTAAAAAAATTGAAAGTCCGCCAACGTATCTCGGGATTATTGGCTTGAATTATTTTCCTTTTTTAGCAAACGACTATTTGTTACGTAATGATCTTAATAACCAAATACTCCGTATCTTCTAAACATGTACGGAGTACGGATCGGCAAAATTTGGCGTTTTTTACCAGAAATTTGACCTAGAAAATCACGGCGTTTTTTACCCAAACTCTTTTTTTAATGGAGTGTGTATGCCATAAACCCACACCAAGCCTTTGATTTAACGCACATAACCTATTTGGGCAGTTTATTTTATTGAAAAACATTTAATAATACAAAAATAGCCTTTGTAATTAAAAAAACAAATTAGACTCCCGATGGAGACTAAATTAGAAAAAAAACCCGTGTATGAAATTTAGGCAAAAGAAGAAGACAAATTTGAACTATGCGTACCACAAACCCCCACCAAGAACAGTTGGCAACTTGGCATTAAAAAAACAAATAATTTGTGTTTTTACATTTCCAATGTGATATTTTTCTTTTATTTAAAATGTGCATGCCATAATCCCACACACAAAAACCTTTTCTATGTTCTCTAAAAGGAACAAATGCAAAATAATATGAGTAATGCTAAGTCACAAACAAACTGTTCACAAAATTCACAAACTTGCTTTTTCAGCACTTTCCTAGAAATAAGATGCACTAAAATAATAAAAGATATTTTATTTTAAAATCCACAAAAAGTATGTTTGTGAAGTTTGTGAACTATATGTTTGTGACTCTTGCATTTTCCAAATAATATTCCCCATCTCAAAATTTTCACTTCGGTTCATGATATTTAGTTGCCGTTATTTTTCAATTACTCGTAAATTGATGTAAAATTACAAAAAATTACCTATAAAATTTTTGGAATATTTTTAAAAATTAAATCAAAGAATTCACCAAAAAGTTTTATTTTAAGCAATCATTAAAAATATATAAAGAAAAAAAATAAGGTTTGAGTATCCAATAGCTAATGAGAACCTTATTTTGAGATGTAAGTAGTATAAAGATAATTTAAAAGGTAAATTCTCATAGAGAGTATAAAAATGTATGGACATTCTCATACGAGATGTGCATTTAATTTCTTATTAATTTACTACATAGTCCATAGTGCAACTTAAACTTAATACTCCCTCCGTTTGTAAAAAGTGTTCTTATTTTGACTTTGTGTAAAAATAAGGAAGTATTAAATTGTAGTTGACTTCAAATTTTGCCCTTGATGTGATAGGTAAAAGTAAGATGTGATGGATAGATTATTAGAGATAAAGTATGATGTGATAGGTAGGGTATGAAAAAGTAAGGGTAAAAGTGGTTTTTTAATAGAAAGTGGAAGTGTTTTGTTGGAAGTGAAAAAAATGAAAGAGGAAGTGTTTTAAAAAACGGAGGGAGTACATGATAGGAGCACTATGTTTTTTATAACATAATAAAATTTGAAAGAGTTGTCTTGGTGTCATTAGAACACAAAGTCTTTTGTTATTTTATTGTGTATTATTAAAAAAATTAAATATATTTTTAAACATATTTTACACGATAAATGTTATGGCAGACGCGAGAATGTATGAACAGAACAATCGACTATAACGAAAAAAACAGGGATATAACGCGGTTTACTAACAACTTGTTAGTAACCTCCACGAACAGAAGAAAAAATAATTATTGATCAGTACTTTCTCATCAGATTATAGATTCTCTCTACCATGAATTGAGGAGTACAAATAAAAGCTATATATAGGGAAGGGGATATGGGTAATCTTATTTCTACTACATATATAAAGATGAGAATAGGAAAGATAATTCTAATCATATTCTAGAAATCATCCTAAATAGGACTAAAACATAGATAAAAGTACCAAAATAGGACTTTCATGTTTTTTTTCCCGGAATAGGACTTTGCATTGTGGTAATGTGACCTTGCATTGTGGTAATGTGGCAGTGTACATGTGCAAATTACTATGCTTTTTTGGTAATGAATATGACCATGGTTCGTAATGTAAATCCTATTTTGGGAATTAAAACATGGAAGTCCTATTTTGGTATATTTTCAAACTTTTAGTCCTATTTGGGTCTTTCTCCCATCATATTCCTAGTCGTAATCCTAATACGTCTAAAATACAGATTTAAGGCATTTTCTAATAATAAATTGAACTAAATTATTACGGAGTATTATTTATGCTAATGGAATTTCGGGATTATTGGCTTGAATTGTTTTCCTTCTTTAGCAAACGACTATTTGTTAAGTAATATTCTTAATAACCAAATACTTTGTATCTTCTAAACATGTACGGAGTACGGTTTGACAAAATTTGGCGTTTTTTACCAGAAATTTGACCTAGAAAATCACGGGTTTTGGACCGACTTTGAAGACCTATTAAAATTTTAAATGGGGACACAAAAAACCCCGAAATAACCCAAACTATGTTTTTTTAATTGAAATGTGCATGCCATTAACCCGTACCAAGAAGCCTTTGATTTAATGCACATAACTAGATCAGGCAAAAAATGACTCGACATGTTTAAAAATAAATAAATACTATATTTTTAAACATATTTTACACGATAAATGTTATGGCATACGCGAGAAAGTATGAACAGAACAATCGACAATTACAAAAAAGACAGAGATTTAACGTGGTTTACTAACAACTTGTTAGTAACCTCCACGAACAGAAGAGAAAATAATTATTGATCAGTACTTTCTCACCAGATTACAGATTCTCTCTACCATGAATTGATGAGTACAAATAAAAGCTATATATATATATATATATATATATATATATATATATAGGGGCCGGTTCCTGTGAGAATGCACCTTGTGGAGAGAAATGAGAATAAAATCTAGCCGTTGGATCTGATGCATCGTGCGGCTCAGATTGCATCTTGCGCTCAGATTTTGAGATAGTGCATTTTCAAAGGATTTTGATGCATTTCGACGTGATGCATTTTCAAACCATTTTGGTGCATCTAATTTTGATGCAATCTTGACCCTTAGATCTCACAATCTAAAGCACCAGATTCATTCTCATTTCTCTCCTAAGATCGCATTCTCACCAGAACCAATATATATATATATATATATATATATATATATATATATATATATATATGGAAGGGGATATGGGTAATCCTAATCCTACTACATATTTAAAGATGAGAATAAGAAAGATAATCCTAATCATATTCCTAGTCGTAATCCTAATACGTCTAGAATACATATTGAAAGCATTTTCGAACAATAAATCGAACTAAATTATTATTATTTATACTAATGGAATTTCAGGATTATTGGCTTGAATTGTTTTCCTTCTTTAGCAAACGACTATTTGTTACGTAATATTCTTAATAACCAATTACTCCGTATCTTCTAAACATGTACGGAGTACGGATCGATAAAATTTGGCGTTTTGGACCTAGAAAATCACGGGTTTTGGACCGACTTTGAAGACCTATTAAACTTTTAAATGGGGACACGAAAAAACCCGAAATAACCCAAACTATGTTTTTTTAATTGAAATGTGCATGCCATAAACCCGCACCAAGAAGCCTTTGATTTAACGCACATAACTAGACCTGCCAAAAAATGACCCGACCTGTTTTTGACCCAAGACCCGACCTTAAAATACTGGGATTTGAACAAAGGTTTTTCTAACCGAATCCGAAGTTGACCGAACCCAAAATTACCCGTTAAAAATGGGTCCAACCTGACCGAACCCGAACCCGACCTAACCCGCTAATGTGCGAATTTTTCAAAATCATATGCTTTAATATGTTATATAATGTTATAAAAATAAGATTTTAATTTTATTTCTTTGCTTTCTACTCATTTTTAATGTATAACTTTATATTTTCATACAAAATTTTAATGATATCGCATAATTATCTTACTTTTTCAAAATTTTCTGCATATTTAGTTTTTATATTCATAATATTGATAATCGGTCATAAAAATTATTTAAAATTTCAAAAAATAAATGAAAGTCATAACCCGTCGGGTCGACCCGAACACGATGTCATTGGGTCATGAACATGTAGCTCTCAACCCGAACCCAAAGTTACCCGAACCCAAAGTAACCTGAACCCAAGGTGATCGAACCCGAACCCGACGTGACCGATCGTTTGCCAGCTCTACACATAACCTATTTGGGAACATTTTTTATTGAAAAACATTTATTAATACAAAAATATAGCCTTTTTAATTCAAAAAAAAAAACAAATTAGACTCCAAGCTGGATACTACATTAGAACAAGAAACCCTTGTATGAAATTTAGGCAAAAGAAGAAGGCAAATTTGAACTATGCGTACCACAAACCCCCACCGAGAACAATTGGCATTAAAAAACAAATAATTTGTGTTTTTACATTTCCAATGTGATATTTTTCTTTTATTTAAAATGTGCATGCCATAATCCCACACAAAAAAAAATAAACCTTTTCTATGTTCTCCAAAAGGAACAAATACAAAATAATATTCCCCATATCAATATTTTTACTTCGGTTCACAATATTTAATTGCAGTTATTTTATAATTACTTGTAAATTGATGTAAGATTTAAAAAAATTACCCGTAATATTTTTGGAATATATTTTTTGAAAATGAAATCAAAGAATTCACCAAAAGAGTTTTATTTTAAGCAATCAATAAAAATATATAAAGAAAAAATATAGTTTGATTTGTGAATAGCCAATGAGAACCTTATTTTGAGATGTATGTAGTATAAAGATAAT
Organism: Cuscuta campestris; assembly: GCA_900332095.2. Lineage (NCBI taxonomy): Eukaryota > Viridiplantae > Streptophyta > Magnoliopsida > Solanales > Convolvulaceae > Cuscuta > Cuscuta campestris. The sequence continues at coordinate 1,878,450 of OOIL02002239.1, forward strand.
TTAAAAGCTAGATTCTCATAAGGAGTATAAAAATGTATGGACTTTCTCATATGAGATGTGCATTTATTTTATTATTAATTTACTAGATAGTCCATAGTGCAACTTAAATTTAATGCATGAATGTTTTTAAAAACATAAGAAAATTTGAAAGAGTTGTCTTCGTGTCATTGGAACAAAAAGTCTTTTAGTATTTTATTGTATATTATTAATAAAATTAAAAATATTTTTAAACATATTTTATAGGATAGATCTAACTAATTAATTAAATTATTTTCATTTATTCTAATGACTACGGAGTAACAAAGTTTTTATTCGATTGATCATCAAAGTTTAAATTTGCCCAATTAGAGTGCAAAAATTCAAATTAGACAAACAAACTAAGACATATATAATGCATATAAGCATATAATGATATTCATTGAATAATGCCATATATAGAATGAAATGGTATTTAAAGGGAAAAAACTTGCCGGAGACGACTTGCAGCACGTAATCGCCGGAAAAAGGCAGCCGGAGAGAAATCCCGGCGAGCCAAGAAAAAAAATGATGAAGAAGAAAATTAAAAAGGGTATTTATTTATTTATTTACTTTGTGGTTGGGGTCTTCTTCACACAATAGTGTTTTCTCATGTGATCCCAGGTTTAAATACACGTGGGAATTAAGAAAATCTTGGACCTCCGATAGTCAAAAAAGACCCCTGCGGGGCCCACTTCAATCGCATCAATCCTGACCGTCGATTTCGTAACGTTCCATGCGTGAGATTGTATCCGTTGGTTTGGTTGGCGTAGCTTCAAAACAAAAAAAAACCAGGAGCTGCTCTATCAAAAACAGCTTAGTTTTTTTTTTTTAGATTTTATTATTGCTAAATTCATCTCACATTTAGCTATAGCCACTCTTTTTTTATCAAGTAGATAAGTTTACCTTTAATGCTTGAAATTGAAAAGAAAGAAGTGAAAGGGCAAAGTTGTCCATTCTTATAAATGGACATAATTTGCCCAATTATGAGTGAATTTAACATAACCCTTAAATTAAAAAACTATTTTTAATAGCCTTATTTGTTAGAAATATTTTTTAAATATTACTATCTCCATCACTGATTATTTGTCTAATTTTGACTTTTCACGTACAGTTAACCATTTTCAATTTTAATTTATAATTAAATAAATTATATATTGAGTACTAATTAAATAAAACAATCTTTTGGTAAAAAAAATAAAAATGGACAAATACTCACGCACGAAAATGTATTATAAATGCACCCTTGTTTGGGATACACCATATTTAATTAATTTCATCCTTTTATAGACATTCATTGTATGGATGATGTTAAATGTTGGGTTAAAAATAGTGCATAAATAGTGTTTTTCTTGTGAATTAATGACTGTTATATGACTATAACACATACAACAATCTTTTGTTATAAAACAGGTCATTAGCATCACAATCCTTTTATTTTCCAGTTATGCCTTAGCTTATTCACAATCACAGCAATGAATGCTTCATTTATTACGCTTAGTGATTTATGATTCAAACACTAAGGAGCTGTTTGTTTCAGCCTCTTAATGGTTCAGATGTCTGAATGGTTCAGTACTTAATGGTTCAGACTGTTTGTTTCAGCCTCTTAATGGTTCAGATGTCTGAATGGTTAAGAGATTTGCCTCTGAATGGTTAAGTATTATACAGAGTCTGAATGATTAAGACCTCTTATCTGAATTGATCAGACATTTGCCTCTGAATAGTTAAGCAATATACTAGCTCTTAATGGTTCAGATCTCTTACTGGTTCAGCACTTAATGGTTCAGACCTCTTACTGGTTCAGCACTTACCCATTCAGAAATTGTCAAACAGCCCCTAAGGCTTCGTTTCATATATGAAATTAAGACCATGAAATTGAAGAGTTCAATTTCAATTTTACAGTTTGGTAGCATAAAATTATATAGATTTGGAACTGAAATTTAATTCCAAATGTTTCAATTAGGCATATTTAATTTCATAACACAAGAAAAGAATTTGAAGTTAAGAAATTTAAATTCTACAAATCAAAATAAAATCACGTGAACCCTTTCTCAGTCATAATAAAGAAATAAATCTTATAGATTGTGGGTATGTTTGAAAATTAGCTTTTCCACTAGCGTTTGACTTCTCACCACTTTAGCTTCTTTAACTTATCAAAAAAGCCAAATTAAAAAGTTAAAACTAAATACTCACAATTTAAAATTTAAAAATTAAAATTTATATACTTTAAAATTAAAAATTTAAATTTAAATTTTAAAATTAAATATTTAAAAAATATAAAATTTAAATTTAAATTTATACATTTAAATATTCAATTTAGTTTAAAATTTTAAAAATTAAATTAAAAATTAGGAATTAAAAATTAAAATTCCATGTTTAAAATTAAAAATTAAAAACCAAAGATTAAAGATTAAGAATTCAAAATTAAAATTCAAGATTGAAAAATTTTAAATTTTAAATTTAAAAGTAAAACTTAAAAATTAATAATTAGTAATTCCTCCAACACATTTTGCCGGTCAATCCAAATAAACTTATCAGTCATTTAGAATAGCTGATGCAAACAGTCAACGATCAACAGCTGAAAGCCAACTTCTAAAAAAGGCCTCTCTCTTATATATATATATATATATATATATATATATATATATATATATATATATATATATATATATATATCTCTCTAAGACAATTCAACGATTGAGCCCATTCTCCCTGGAGTTTTGATCTCATATTATTTGATAAGTACTACTCTCCGTTGAAAATCCAAATTTCATATATATATATATATATATATATATATATATATATATATATATATATATATATATATAGGAATTGACTCTGGTCAGATGACACCTTACGGTGAGATGACATGCTTCGGTGAGATGACGTCAAGCTCACCACATTACACTGCAAAGCTCACCAATGGCCAATGCAAAACTCACCTAGAAATAAAGAGAGCTCACCACTTTGAACACCAAAACTCACCATTTTTAAAGATTTTAAAAATAAAATAGAAACAGCGGTCAACCACCAGTCAATAACGGCGTCTAGAAACCGGCGGCAGCGGCGCGGCAGTGGCCGGGCGGCAGGCTGGAGCGACGACGACATGTGGCCAGTGGCGACAGGGGCAGGCGGCAGCATGCGGCAGGCGGCGGTCAAAGGTGGTGGTCAACGGTCAAAATCTAGTCAGGACCCCTTCCTTTGATTTTATTTTTTTAAACAAAAATTCAAAGTGTTGAAAAAAATATGGTAATCTTTGCCTTATAGTTTGGTGAGCTTTGTAGTTGTCCTTGGTGAGCTTTGCAGTTACGAGTGGTGAGCTTTGCATCATCTGACCGTGTCATGTCATCTCATCGTAAGGTGTCATTTGACAGGAAAATAATGAACATTCAAATTTACAAATCAGTACATTGGAATGTTGTGTTTATCCAAAGCATCATGTGTAAAACTGCTCGATACGTTCGAATGTTTGAACACATTCAAATGTTTTGCGATAAATTGCAATGGTTCGCACTTAAGTGCAGAAGTATAAGTCCAAACCAATCCGCCATTGAACATTCAAATGTTTTGAGCACTAACATTTGAATGTTACCCGAAAGTTGTGTTATTTCATCAACCAACGCGTCTGTTTTGAAGTTTGTGTTATTATATATTTTAGTGGTGCGGAGTGTACGCTTATTGAGTTTGTTACGATAAAAATCCCGTTACATTGGGGGTTCCAAGGGGGCAGCGCCCCCGAGCAGGGTTCAAGGGGCGGCAGCCCCTGCGGGGTCCAAGGGGCAGAGCGCCTGACTTGGGCAAGGTGCTATTTTAAAAAAAATTCAACTGGAATTTTATTTTTCGAATTTTCTTTAAAAGAAAATTTCCTAAGGATAGCACCGATTTTTGAAGAGTTCCGCGCGAAGGATCGCGTGTCTTGGTTAAGAGACGCGATGGCGTCTTCTCCTTCTCACCGCAAGCCATGGTCGGATTTTCTGTTCGGAAATTTCACATCAATTCATACTCATTCTTGATACCTTCGAGTTTTATCCTATTGAATTTTGGAGTGAACAACCAAAATATTCAATCTGAAAGTGTTATACACAGCTCTCGATTCATCTAAGTTTTCGTTAATTTTTTCCCAACGGTTTGTCTATAAATACAAGGACACATGGTATGTTTCGAGACACAAAAAATTCCATACTCGTTCTAGGTTAATTACGTCTTATCCGACTTAAAATGGGTTTTTAACTAAAAATGAAAGGAGTTTTTGGGACAAGAAAAAAAAGAAAAGGGAAAAAATTTTTGAGACGGAAGAAATATTAGAGTATGACAACTTCTTTTTCACTTCATATATTTTTGATCAACTTTTTTAGGATTTAATTTTTTTATGAATTACTCTGTATTGATTTATTAAATTATTTTTTTTCAGTTTTCACTAGCCCAATCTACCTTTCTAAGTATTCCTTATGACTAAATTTAAAAAGGTAGAGTATTAATTTGTTTGTGACGCAAATTTATTTTTACTTTTTCAATTCCTATATTTTTCATATTTAGAAATTAGCATTAGCGTTTTGAAAAAATTATACGATTGGTGTATTTAGCATTAGTCTTTTCAAAATTAATTTATCCAAACCAGCCCGTCTGTATTTCGAAGCTCCGAGAAGTGAGTTCGGATCTCCTCTTCCCCAATTGTTAGCCTTCGGAACTGTAAGTTTTCAAAATTTAAGCACTTCTGTAACCTAATTAAGCAACGGATTATTTTTTTTCCGGTATTCAGTTTTGAATTTTAACTTTATCATTTAGAAATTTAGTCAACAGTTGATCAAATTACTTGAGAAAATTGATTTCACGTTCTTAGTTTCATAATTTTAGGTCACATTTGAAAAGGAAACTATTGAGAATATTTGATTTGAAGATTAGAATAGCTTTTTATCTATTTGTAGTGATTTTACCATTTTTATCTCTTTGAATATGATAGATAAATAGATTTTACTCTCTTTCCCCCTAAGGGTCCGTTTGGTATACGGAATTAATGGAATTGGAATTGAATTGGAATTGGAATTGAAATTTCATGGGATTCAATTCCATACAATTGAATTCATCAAATCAAATTCATTTTTTGCACTATCAATTCTAAATCCACATATTTTTGTGCTACCCAACACCAAAAATGGAATTGAAGTCCTCAATTTCAATTCCATAGTTTGAATTCTTCCTATTATGGGTTCGAAATTATTTTCGATTCAATTTATTGAGATACTGATGTAAATTAGGAAATAAAATTTATATATGTTGAAAATACAATATAAGCTATGCAAATCAAGTGGTGATGATATGACTATATTATTTTATCAAAATCAATGAAATGGAGTAATATAGAAGCCAGATATTGTTTGACAATTTTGAATGATAAAGAGGAAGATTAAGAAGAGGGAGTATTTGCTAATTAATGAGCACTCTTCTAAATGAAACTAGACTATGCTTGTTCTTAAGATGTGATTATATTTCTTTTTATTTTTTGTTCTATATTTGTGTATTCTATAGTGATATATATTGTGCAACCGGAATGAGAGATCGAATCAGCGAGCTTCCAGATGATGTACTTGACCATATTTTGGGGCTATTGCCGATTCACGAAGCTGCTGGAACTGCGGTGTTGTCCACGGTTTGGAGGGATGTTTGGTTAAGTCTTTCGCATCTCAACTTTGATCAAACATTCTTCATATACATTCGTAACCATTACGTTGCGGAGGCATCCTTTCTTGTGGTAAACAAAGTTCTCATGAAGCACATGGGGCCTGTTCGAAAATTTGTCTTTGACTTTGGTTTTTGGAGAAGTTGCGATAGGTTTCGGTTTCCCGACTTTGATCAATGGTTACTACTTTTCACGCAAAATGGCGTTGAAGAAGTCTTCTTATCTTTTGGGAATGGCAGTGCATATATACTGCCAGATTGCATGTTTTCTTGCCAAACATTGAAGAAGTTGCATCTTAAGGGTGTATTCGTTGAACCCATAAACGCCCCTTGCATATTCCCAAACGTGGTTTCGCTTCATTTGGAAAACGCTCGGTTTGGTACTCCAAACCATGTAGGTTGTTCTGCTGTGAATCTTCCAATGCTAGAGTGTCTCGCATGTAAGAGGATTTCTGATTTTAACATTACTGCCCCAAAGCTCAAAAGATTACAAATTATTCCCTGGACCGAAAGTCCTATTCTTCCACTTAAGTTAAGCTTGAAACCAATTCGTCATCTCCAACTCGGTACGATTTGCCTCAAGGTAATACGAGATAGGCTTTTGCATCGTTTTACAGTATTATTTTGTTTACAGTATCGTTTAGAATTTGACCCGAATTTATTTTATTTGGCTTATTCTAGAGTTTTGCCAAAGAATTAAGCAGACTAGGACAGGACGGAACCGCATTGAATGTGGAACACCTGGAGCTACAATTTTGCCCCCGTAAGGATAAAGAGATCTCTGCGTTCATTCATTTGGTAAGAATGTGCCCAAAGCTATGCAAACTTGATGTAAAGGTAATCTTCATTGTCATAATTGTTCTTTAAAAAACATTAGGGTCCGTTTGGTATATGGAATTGATAGAATTGGAACGGAATTGGAATTGAAATTCCATAGAATTCAATTCACCAATTCCAATTCATTTTTTGTACTATCAATTCTAAATCCACATATTTTTGTGGTACCAAACACCAGAAATGGAATTGAAGTCCTCAATTCCAATTCCATCGTTTGAATTCCATGTACCAAACGGGGCCTTATTCTTTTGGGTTCAAACTGAATTTGATTTTCTTTTGCCCTTTTGACTCTTGTTAAAAGTGTCACGGTGCAGAGTCTACTTCGATAGAAGCCTTACTCAAACACCGAGACGATAGTGTGGCTCAAACATGCAAAGGGGTTCGCGCGTTGAACGTTTTCTGCTCATTCAGAGGGTCGATGCCCGAAATGCAGTTCTTTGAGTGGCTCGTTACCCGTTTTCCAACACTCGAGAAGATTGTCGTTTTTCAAACGAAACGGTATTGCCCCAACACGGAGTTGAAAAACAAGCGGAAGTTTTTGCGCTTTCTCCGCTCCTCTTCAAATGCAAAAATGGATTACATTCATCTCTAGAGATTTTTTTTGTTGAAATTGATGAATGCATCTCCTCATGAAGTGTTAAACATTATTACTAGCTCTCCATTTTGGATGAATATGAACACTTTACTTTGTATGGATGGATGCCTTTACTGTTTCTGGACTAGCTGAATTAATTGATGAAAAATGCTTGGTTCACAAACAAAATGTTCACAAAATTCACAAACTTACTATTTATGAACTTCAATAAATAAAATTAAATAGTCTAAAATCATTTTAAAATGCAAATTTAAACCATAAATAGTAAGTTTGTGAAGTTTGTGAGTATTCTGTTTGTGAATGTAGCATTGCTCTTGTTTTCAATTCAATTTATTTGATTGTAAGTGTAAAATTAAAAAATAAAATTTATATATTTAAAAACTACATAAAAAGTTCTACAAAACAAGAGGTGACAACACTATATGTATTATTTTATCAAATAATTAATGAAAATAGGTAAAGAAAGTGATTTAACTTTGACCGTGTGTATAGTAACCGCAATGATTGATTTAGAACGGAGTGAGTATTACTTTGGTTCAAGGAATTTGAAAATAAAAGAAAAAAGGAAATGATTTTCTCTCATATTCTTTACCAAAATAAGAAGAATTTAGTTTTTTCTTTCTTATTAATTGTATTTTTCTTTTTCATTTTCTTTTCTTCTATTTTTTTTCTTTTCCTCTCTAACTGAACAAAATATTATTTTCCTTGGCATTTGTTTTTCTCTCTCAAATTTCTTGAACCAAATATAGTGTAAGTTAATTGAGTAAATTGCGAGGTACTTTTTTAATACTCCGTATAAAAATGGTTACAAATATATATGCATTACTCCATTTGTCTCGAATGAGTTGTAACACTTTGACTTCACAAAGTTTATAAAAAAAATATTCAAAAATAAAAAATGTATAGTTTAAATTTGTTTAGAACGAGGAATGTAGAGATTACAAACTATCAATTTTATTTATGTCAAACTTTTAAAAGTTCAATGGTAAATAGATTGTTATACGGAGTATAAAAATTAATTGTGTTATTATATAAAATTAAACCTTAAAAAGAAATCGATAAAAATGATTGAAACTATACTCCTGAGACATGAGTTTCCAAAATGTCACTAATGTTACGAAGGATGCTACGAAAGACCAAGGGATAGTCCTGAGCTCAAGAAATGATCGGGTAACCTTTGAGGAAATGTGACCGGTCATATTATTCTCCTTAGATAATATTCGTCCAATCTCCTAAGCATGACGATCCACATCAAAGATCAAGGGATCACCCCGCCGCTCATCCTTCACAAGGTAAACAGTAGAATGAATATTTGTTAGGGTTGATCGGATGAAGATATCCTCTTAAAGTTAATAATTGAACAGTGTGTTTTGGTTGTATTCATGGCAAGTCCATGATTGAATAGTAATTTCATTATGTACAGTGACCACCTTCCCATGAGCTTTCTATTTTGTCCATGGATGAACATGGGAAAGGTCACATATCCTTTTCTATAAATATGTTGATTATGGATAGAGGAGGGAATCCAATCTTGATTTCACTAACACTATGTTTGGTTCAAGGAATTTGGAAGGAAGAGAAAAGAAAATGATTTTATCTTATTTTCCTCACCAAAATGGGAGGAAATTGGTTTTCCCTCCACTTGGTGTATTTTGTCTCTCATTTTCATTTCCTTTCACTTTTCCTTTCTTTTTTTCTCTAACCAAACAAGAAAAATTGTTTTCCATTTCATTTTCTTTTCTTTTCCCTTCCAAATTTCTTGAACCAAACATAGTGTAAAAGTACACTCTTGAGACAGAGTAAAAAATATAGTTCCGACTGAGGAGATTTACCCGGTCTAGGTTATACTTTGTGTTCTGATTGTGTGTATTTTACTACGAGTAGAGTCTGTGTCCAGGTTAGACCCGGTCAACCTACCCGATTATATTTACACCATCAATTTCCTTTTGACATCTAGAAATTAGCATTACCATTTTAAAAATGTTATCCGACGATACTCTTAAGCGTTATCTTTTTCAAAATTAATTTAACCATTGAAATTTTACGGATTATAAAAAAGCTCACTCTAATCAAAGAAGCTCTTACCAAAGGCCTCAATTTATACATGTTCTTCCAAAACGAGGCGGTCTGTTTTTCGAAGCTAGGAGACGTGAGTTCGGATCTCTTCTTCCCCGATTGTTAGCCAACGGAACTGTAAGTTTTCAAAATTTAAGCACTTCTGTAACCTAATTAAGCAACGGATTATTTTTTTTTTCCGGTATTCAATTTTGAATTTTTACTTTATCCTTTAGAAATTTAGTTAACAGTTCATCAAATTACTTGAGAAAATTGATTTCATGTTCTTAGTTTCATAATTTTAGGTCACATTTGAAAAGGAAACTATTAAGAATATTTGATTTGAAGGTTAGAATAGCTTTTGTCTATTTGTAGTGATTTTACCATTTTTATCTCTATGAATATTATAGATAATTAGATTTTACTCTCTTTCTCCATAAATATTCTTCCTTTTATGGGTCCGAAATCATTTTCGATTCAATTTATTTAGATATTGATGTAAATTAGAAAACAAAATTTACATAATCCCTCAGTAAATCAAGTGGTGATGATATGACTATATTATCTTATGAAAATCAATGAAACGGAGTAATATAAAGAGGACGACTAAAAAGAGGGAGTATTTGCTAATTAATGAGCACTCTTCTCATTCTAAATGAAACTAGACTATGCTTGTTCTTGAGATGTGATTAGATTTCTTTTTATTTTTTGTTCTATATTTGTGTATTCTATAGTGATATACATTGTGCAACCGGAATGAGAGATCGAATCAGCAAACTTCCAGATGATATACTTGACCATATTTTGGGACTATTGCCGATTCACGAAGCTGCTAGTACTGCAGTGTTGTCCACGGTTTGGAGGGATGTTTGGTTAAGTCTTTCGCATCTCAGTTTTGATCAAACATTCTTCAATTACATTAGTAACCATTACGTTGCGGAAGCATCCTTTCTTGTGGTAAACAAAGTTCTCATGAAGCACAAGGGACCTGTTCGAAAATTTGTCTTTGATTTTGATTTCTGGAGAACTCGCGATAAGTTTCGGTGGCCCGACTTTGATCAATGGTTACTACTTCTCACGCAAAATGGCATTGAAGAAGTCTCCTTATCTTTTGGGAATTGCAGTGCATATATACTGCCAGATTGCATGTTTTCTTGCCAAACATTGAAGAAGTTGCATCTTAAGGGTGTTTTCGTTGAACCAATAAATGCCCCTTGCATATTCCCAAATGTGGCTTCGCTTCATTTGGAAAACGCTCGGTTCGGTACTATAAACAATGCAGGTTCTGCTGTGAATCTTCCGATGCTAGAGAGTCTCACATGTGAAAAGATTTCTGATTTTAACATTACTGCCCCAAAGCTCAAAAGATTACAAATTAAGCCTTGGACCAAAAGTCCTATTCTTCCACTTAACTTAAACTTGAAACCAATTCGTCATCTTCAACTCGGTACGGTTTACCTCAAGGTAATATGAGATAGGCTTTTGCATCCTTTTACAGTATTTTGTTTGCAGCATCGCTTAGAATTTGACCCGATTTTATTTTATTTGGCTTATTCTAGAGTTTCGCCAAAGAACTAAGCAGAATAGGACAGGACGGAACCACATTGAATGTGGAATACCTGGAGCTGGAATTTTGTCCCAGTAACAATAAAGAGATCTCTGCGTTCGTTCATTTGGTGGGAATGTGCCCAAAGCTATGCAAACTAGATGTAGAGGTAATCTTCATTGTCATAACTGTTCTTTAAAAAACATTATTCTTTTGGGTTCAAACTGAATTTGATTTTCTTTTGCCCTTTTGACTCTTGTTAAAAGTGTCACGATGTAGAGTCTACTTCGATAAAAGCCTTACTCAAACACCGAGACGATAGTGTGGCTCAAACATGCAAAGGGGTTCGCACGTTGAACGTTTTCTGCTCATTTAGAGGGTCGATGCCCGAAATGCAGTTCTTTGAGTGGCTCGTTACCCGTTTTCCAACACTCGAGAAGATTGTTGTTTTTCAGACGAAACGGTATTGCCCCAACACGGAGTTGAAAAACAAGCGGAAGTTTTTGCGCTTTCTCCGCTCCTCTTCAAATGCAAAAATGGATTACATTTTTTGTTGAAATTGATGAATGCATCTCCTTGAATGAAGTGCAAAACATTACTCCGGATGGATGATTTCACTGTTTGTATGGATGGATGATTTCCAGGTTAGATGAAGTATTACTTTGTATGGATTGATGAAGTATTACTTTGTATGGATGGATGATTTCACTGCTGGACAAGTTGAATTAATTGATACTCTCTCCATCCAAAACCTTTTTTCCCGGTTTGACTTTGCACGGAAATTAAGAAAAGTTAAAAGTGTAAAGACTTTTCATGTGTTGTTTTTGATGTGATAGAATACAGTGAATATTGTAAAGAAAAAGTGAGAGTATAATGGCACATTCATTAAAAGTTTTTTGTCGAAATAGGAAACGAGAAAGAAATTTTTGGACAACCCAAAAAGAAAAGTAAGAAAGAAATTAATGGACAGAGGGAGGATTACTTTGGTTCAGGGATTTTGAAAAGAAAAGAAAAGGAAACAGAAAAGAAAACAATTTTCTCTCATATTCTTTACCAAAATGAGAAGAATTAACTTTTTTCTCTCTTATTAATTATATTTTGTCTTTTCATTCTCTTTTCTTCTACTTTTTTTTCTTTTCCTCTTTAACCAAACAAAAAATTATTTTCCTTGGCATTTTTCTCTCTCAAATTCCTTGAACCAAATATAGTGCAAGTTAATTGAGTAAATTGCGGGGTATTTTTTAATATAAAAATGGCTACAAATACATATGGATTACTCCATCTGTCTCGAATGAGTTGCAACACTTTGACTTCACAAAGTTTATAAAAATATAGTCATAAATAAAAAAAAATGTATAGTTTAAATTTGGTTAGAATGAGAAATTGTAGAGATTATTTTGTGACAACTTAAAAAAGAAAGTGTAAAGATAAATTTGGGAGCATTGGTGGGGGNGAAGGTTAGGGGGATAGTACGTATGAATTATCAATTTTGGGAACATATCATCGAAGTGCCCAATGACACTTTAGTGGTATCGTTCCCCAGTAGCAGCGGTACCCCGCCATTATTGATTTTGTACAAACATTTATATGTTTTTTGCTCCCTCAATCCTTAATTAATTTTTACTTCCTCCGTCCCACTATATTTGTCCACTTTCATTTTTGCACACCATCTAATATACTTCTTTAATCCATTTTATTTTATAATTTGTATATTAAAAAATTATAGAAATTATATATTAATAATCTATATGTTAAGACAAATCAAACAAGATCACGCATGACTATATTTAGGCTTACACATTGAGAGAATTTGATGAGTCAAAGTGCTTAGATGAACAGTTCAAAAAGTCAAAAATGGACGAATATAGCGGGACGAAGGGAGTATTTTATTTGTTACCATTTGATATAAATTACTTTTAATTCAATTTATTTAATATCGGTGTTATATATATATATATATATATATATATATATATATATATATATATATATATATAACCATCTCGAGATGATGCATTTTCAAACCATCTTAGTGCACCTAATTTTGATGCAATCCTAACCCTTAGATCTCCTAATCTAATGCACTAGATTCATTCTTATTTCTTTCATTAGATTGCATTCTCACCTGAACCAAAATATATATATATATATATGTATGTGTATATATATATATATATATATATATATATATATATATATATATATATATATATATAGGGGTTGGGATAGGGATGGCTTTTCTAGAGAGAAGGAGGAGCGGCAGTTTTTCAGGCTTTCAGTCAGCGCCGGCCATCCATTTCTTACAGTAATCGGAGAATCTACAGTAATCGGAGAAGACGCCATGCCCGATGCGACGGATTCCAAAGGAAACACAGCTCACATCGATTTTCGCAGACCCCCTTTCATGGACTGCGTAGATGGCCCTTCAAAGACCCCCTCTCTAAAGGTAAGTATGACCAATACGTTTACAGTGGATCTAGATTAAGCCTCAATGGATTTGAAGAGTGTTCAACATCAACTAGCCGAAACATGATATTTAAATTCCAGACACAAAATAAGTCTTTTGAGCTCTTTTATTCCTTCTACAATCATAACTTCTGCATTTCTGATTTTGGTGCTAAAAGATATCACATTTGGTTTGATTTGGACACTGTTAATTGGATCCTGGGTTCTTTGCCATTTTTTTCGAAGCTTAACTGTTGGGCAGTGTCCAAGTTAGAGGAAAATAGAACCATTGACCTTTCCATTGGTTCCAATAAAAGAGGTAAATGTCTAAAATCCGAGAGAGTAGGAGAGAGGGTTGTATCTTCTTAATTATTCCCTTTGATTCAAACGTTGATGGCCCAAAACTTTTCACAAAGGCCCTCTCCTTATTCACCAAGAGAGCTACCAATCTTGAGTTTTGCTCAAAGGTGTGTGTGTCTGAGGAACCCAAGGAATCCCTGCACCATTCTCCCAAGGGAACTGATGCTTCATCGCTGCCTATAGACACAGGGGACGAGGTTAATACCAAATGCAGTGGAGAAGTCACAAGTTCAGAGGGTTTTGTTGGTGATCTCTCCCTAGCCGAAACTAATAAGCAAATAGTTATTTACCAAACTAAAGCAGCTCTTAGCTTCACCCTCTCCACCAGTCAATCCGAAGAGTTTCCACCTCTACCACGGAAAATTCTTAGTCCTTCTGCTCCCGCCTTTGTGCCTGCTATATACTCCTATGCTGCTCTTTTCACTCAGGAAGAAGGATCCGAAGCTATAGCAAATCTGGAAGATGACCCCTTTTCAAATCTCCATGTGCAAAGTTTGATACTATCCCTCAATGCAGTGGAAGATCACGCAAAGGACAGGGATGGACCCATTCTATATACCCACTCTAATGGGGAGGATTTTGTGTTCATAGATACAAAGCTCAAACCTCTACAAATTGACCTCTTAAGATGCTCCAAACACCCCCTCCATCTCCGTAAGGAACTCAAGGGCAGAAGGACGTACTCACCGTCACAAATTGTTACGAGGAGTAAGGCTAAAATCCTTGAGCAAGGTAGGAAATTTAATCCTATCGGTTGGGTCGAAGAAGAAGACTTGTTAGATCCCCAAGAATCACATGAAGACGAGGTTATCAATTTTTTCAAACTTTGTTGTCCTCACAAGATAGAAGATCCTAAACCTCTTACCAAGCCCCTTACCAAAACCCAAAAAAAGAAAATGAAGAAGAAAAAGAAGCAGTCTCAATTTTCTGCATATGGTTTTGAGGAAGAAATAGAATATGCTTATTGATTGTCCTGTTGTTTTAGGTAATCTCTACCTACTGTTTTTTCCTTTAGCTTCCTCTTTTAGTTACTGCCTTAATTTCCAAGTCAAGGAGTTGGAGTTGAAGCTCAGAGCACCTGTTTTTCATCTCTCAACACTGCCATATCCCTTATCTTAGGGTATACGGCTGGTCTCTGTTGAGCTAACACAGTTGTGTTAGGAATCCCCTTCTGTTTGGATGGAGGTACAAAGTACAACGACAGAGCTGGGGCATAATGCACATGTTGATGGAAGATAATTGAGGACAAGGGACCTGTGGAATTGTACTACGCTGTTTGGAGCTAATGCCTGGTCCTTCACTAAACTGCGCAGACTATACAATCCTTGGTGTGGAAATTATAACAAGCTGTTTAATCGGAGCCCCTTTAGAATTTTGGAAGTTTCTTTTTGTCTAGTTTATTTAGCTTATGGTACCTGTTTCTATTTCCTTTCCTACATTTACTCTGGCCGAAGTGTTGGGCAACTGGCCACCCCACTTGTACTTTTCTTTCCTTCTTATCTATTAATAATAAATTTCCTTAATAAATAAATATATATATATATATATACACACACACACACACACACATATATATATAGAGTTTGGTTCCAGTAAGAATGAGATCTAATGAAAGAAATAAGAATGATTTCTGGCCGTTAGATCTGTATCATTTTGGAGACTGGATCCGTTTCACCAATGGGGTAATTTGGTATTTTCTCATCTAAGCCATATCTATCGATTATTTTCCCTGATTTCCTGCCGATCATCTCCTAAAATTCTTTCCACAATCTCAACGTGATTTTTGTTTCTCCAGCGGCGGTCATGGAGGGTTTAATCACTCATTGGTGTGTTCCTCGCCCTAATTTCATACGCACCACTCTTAATAGTGTCCTAGCAGAAGACCACACATGAGTTCAATTTCTTCATCAGGTATGCAATTTGCATATTGAAAATTTTTCATAATTGTGATCCCTTTTTATGTCCATTTTTGCACAGATTTGCATAATTTCTATGCGATTTGAATATAGCTCGATATTGTGGTTCTCGTTCTTGAATTATTTTTTCCAGAATATTTTAGAGGTTTTAATTTCTTGTCATTGGTAATATTTGTGTAGGTTGGGAGTTTATTCTTAACTTATGGGGGTTTGCAGCTTATTAGTTATTATTAAGTTATAGCTAATTACACCATTTTTTATGACTATTTTTCACACCATGCATTTTGTATCACAAATACTGCACTCCACTCCTTTGTGTGATGCATTTACATATGGATGTGGGTTCAAATCTTCCATTGACACTTTTTTTTACTGAAAGAAAGAGAAATATTTTGTAATTATTTGAGACTAACAAGAAACAGATATGTAACTAAGTGGTTAAATGAACTTTAATCTTTTGAAGATTTACCTTTTTGATATTTGATTCTTTCATATCAAATTGATTCTTCTACATCAAATTGTCTGGTTAAAAATATTATAATGCATTATGTCATTACAAAAACCTAATTTAATGCATTATAGTAGCCGATCATATCTGTATTCATTTGTTTTAGTAAGGGGCATGAGTTCCCATCCATTCTTAGGGTTCATACTTCTACTGATTCAAGTAAGCCTTTGCTTTTTACGGTTTGTAATATGCTTTTCGTTTATTCTAATTTCTAGCACATATTTTTAATTTACACGATTTTGTTTTAATTCATTGTATGTGTATGAATTCATTGAGCACTGTCCAGAATGATTGATCCCTTCTCTGTAAGTCCTCATAACATGCAATTTAAGTGCATTATATATAATCTTAAGTGCATTATAAAGAAGTTGCAGTGCATATTCCGTAGGCTCTAGACTGATTTGTAAAGTTTGATGAGTATTTTAGTGATTTGTAGTTTATTACTTTATGTTCTATTGAATGTACGCTACTGCTATTTTGAGTTATATTTGTTAGTGCAATTGTTTGTGCATATGTTGCTATTATTATGTTCTATGCTATTTTCTCTCAGTCTTTCAAAATTATATATGAAATGATGCAGTTTTGCAAAGATTAAAATGCATTTCTAATAGGTTAAAGTACAAGAGTGAAGTCCTTTTGTTGGTGCATCCAATTGGTTTAAGTACTGCTACCATCAATACTTTGTGTATAAAATGTATTAACAAACATGATTTTGAGTATAAATAATGTTTTTAAATAAGAGTTGATTGTCTATTAGCTCAAATGGTAGAGCGATATGCATTTGCATATAAATGTGGGTTCGAGTTCCATATAGACAAATCACTGTTATCTTACAATGACATCATACACTATATAAACAATGCAATACAAGATAAATGTTATACACTTAATATTTTTCAAATATAAAGTCTGCAAATTTCATCAATGACCACTCTTGATTATGCTTCCCTAGTTTTAATCTCATATGGAATGTCACACAGTGACGTGGCTTGTTTTAACCCATCAAAATTAGTCCCGTCAGTGTGAGGCAAGTGAGTGGAGTGACATTTCTTCCAATGACAAGTCTTTGCTTTTGTCAGTTTTTACACTTTTTATAAATATATTTTAATTATTAAAAATTATTTTACTTATCTTTTTTCAGATGAATCCCTTTTTAAATTTTTTTTACAAAAAACAACAAATTAAAAATAAAAAAAGAGTGTCTGGGAGTTGCCATGCCAAGCATGGCAAAATAGCCACGCGAGTCAAATAGATTAATTGGATGATGCGGCAGGGCGTGGTAAGGAATTGCCTCGCAAGTGCAGGTGCTCTTAATACGCCCGTATATATGCTCCCATTAGACATCAATTGCACATGCAATGCATTGTGTTGCAGCTATAGGTCAGCATGGTGCATGCATACGGATAAAAAGTCTTATTAGTTAATGCAAATTTCTAATATGTGTGCATACTTAATAATACAGATTGCATATATGTTTGAGAATAGTGCATACAAATAAAAAAAATTAACTAGTGAGAAAAGTTCATTGACTTGTATTAAGTAGCTAAAATCATTGTCTAGTGCACCACAATTGCATGAATAATCGTAAAGAAAGTGTTAAAAACTAAAAGATGAGTAAAAGGTATTTAGGAGAAAGAATAAAACATGAACCGCTCATATTATATTTTTTTCAAAATTAATTACGGACTACATTTTCATTTCTAGATATTGCCCAATTACAATTTTTTTAACAAAAGAATTTAATATGCTTTTAGATAAATCCGTACTACAAATCTCTATCACATTGATTTTTTACGGTCTTCAATACAATATTTTAACT
>OOIL02002239.1:1898724-1928971 GCA_900332095.2 Cuscuta campestris
AAGATAACACCATTGAATATACTCTCGCCATTGAAAAAGTGTGTGGTTGTTTGACCAAAAGTCAAACTGTAAAGGATTTTTAAGGGATGGAGTAATAATAAAAATTTATTCATGAAACAATACTTGTCTCCTCCAAAGTCTAAATGAAACACTGGAGTGATTTGAAATGGAAGATTCAAAAGATAGGCACACAACATAATTAAATTGAACTGTATTGACAACCATTTCGATAAAGAATCGTCTCATTAGATCTTCACACACCGATAAAAGATAAGTTGAAGTCCTAATGAGAGTACGAAGCCACGAATGACTGTGTTGCTCTTGCTCAATATTTTCCTACGAAAGACAGAATATTTAACATGATGAAGTAAGAGTGCAACACATATTTCTACCCTATTGTCTCTTAGACCATACCACGGATACCAGACCTTCTCATAGACTTCTGTTATTGTTCAGTGTCTGTGGATGTCTATAAGAAGATTGGTCTGAAAGCTCGGGAGAGAGTTCGGGTGACTAGAATCTTCCCATTGTCCCTTTGAGCCTATCGATGTTTGGCATGTGAAGATCTAATAAGACGATTGCTAACCGAAATGCCTCACATACTTGAGTGAAATAATGTTATGTGTTTCTCATTCTCATAATCAAAATTTGCCAAAATAAGAAACATTAACAGCGCATATTGGACTATATTCATCATCAAGCTATAGATCTCAAGCAGGAGCATAAGTTTAATGGCTAACATTGAAAACCAAAAAGCGGAATTTTTCCAGACAAATCAGATCCTCAGCAATGTCCTAGTAATACCTTTACTCACTGCAACAAATGAATCAAAAACTAAAAAAATGTGGTTGGACCATAAATTTAAAAAAAATAATGAACAAATATTGTTAAGAGTGCAGATCATTTTCAAAAGATCGATGCAAACATTGGATTATTATTAGCAACATTGACACTTGTGATTATATTTGGAATACCACCCAAACTTGAGATTATTGACAACAAATTTCCCTGTGTTTAATTGCTAACGTTGAAAACAAACAAAAAACTGAACTTTTCCAAACAAAACATATCCTAAGCATCATAATCCTAACTAATTTCCTGGAAAAATCTTATTCACTGCAACGAATGATTCGAAAAGGGTTCATTTCTTTTGGATTCTCAGAATCACATTCCATCAATTCTGATTCCAAAATCAAGAGTGCTGCATATGTTTTAGATTATGAATAAAGGATGCCTGTCGAGAATGTGCTAATCAGATTATGAAGAGTCAACAGAATACTTACTTTTCAAACAAATTAGAGTACCTATACCATACATCCGGATGTATGATGTTTCGCATACATTCGCTTTAACAATCAAGAGTAACCGAATACTCATTTATGAGCATAACTGAATTTTTAAAAATGAGTTCGGAGTATTCAGCTACCCAAAAACGAGCATTCACTTGCTCGAAAATGAGTATTCAGTTGCTCGTTAATGATTAATATCCTACAACTGGCTGTACGGTATATATTGCAAACAAATTATATTCAACTTGTGTGACAAAATCTGATTTTTAAATTACCAACGAAACTCACAATCGCTCTCATACTACATTTTGAAAACTAGAATCGCCCCGTTAAAGAACACCACATTCTAAACTTCAGAACAAACTTTTTCGTGAATTCCAAACTAAATGCACCATAAATCTCACAGATGAAGAACAAACCAGTCAAGATCTCAAAATTCCTAATAGGGATCACTTCGAATACTTACAGATTTTCTTCTACTCCATCGCCAACATTTCCGAATTTCTGCTTGAATGAATCCTGCCTTTTCAACCACATCATGTGTCCCTTCAGTTGAAGATCCACCGGTTAAAAAACGCAGAAGTGGATAAACAGATGATCACGCAGACAGGAATGGTGTTACCTGGAGACCGGCGGCCCATGCGATTAGCAAAGAGGCGATCCAGAACTTCTTCTCTTTCAGGAGGTCTTTTGCTTGGAATTTCCTGGTGTCCATTGCTAAATCCGAAACCCTAATTTCGAAACTTTGGGGGAAATGTCGGGTTCTAGTTTTTTTATATGGGTTAGAATTTCCAGATAAAAATAGAGGCGCTCCCCAATTTTTATCTGAAAACAGCTTAATCCAAATTTAATCCAAGTAAAAATTAAATTACGAAGCATTTTTATCCTTGGGAGTCTCACCCAAACCAAATTTATCATTTGACAACATATACTTTGCAAAGGGTAAATTTTATAAATAGTTTTCCATATTTAATCTTTAATTATACTCCTCCGTTCCAAATTCTAATGTTTGTTTTCCTTTGTAAATCTAGTTGGATCCTGCATACACTTGAAGCCAATACCCAAATGAGTAATTGGGCCTGTTTGGGAATAGCTTTAGAAATTAGCGTTAGCGTTTTCAAAAGGCTATCTACGGGCAGCGTTTAGCGTTAGCATTTTCAAATTAATCTGCACCGTTAAAATTTTATCCAAAACGCTAACGCTAATCTCTAACGTTATTCCCAAACAGGCCCAATATCATTAAAGTTCACATGTGAAATATGAATTTTCTTTGGATCCGTTTGGTATACGGAATTGACCTGGACAATCTTTAATACCCACATGGACGGCCCGGCCCAAGCCCGAATTGTATTTGGGCGGATATGGAAATTAATTTTAGCCCATCCGGGCCAATAGGCCCGCCCATATTCATTAGTACATTTAATTCATTACTACGTATTAATTATCTAGACATTATAAATTTTAAAATTTTCTTTAATTCATGTATAATAGTTCATATCACTCACCTCTGTTAAAAAAAAATTAATAGTGTTTTAATGAATCTGTATGATGGGTTTATTAATTATGTAACAATATTTTATTATGTTTTCTATGTAAATGTGGTGAGTAGTAATTTTATTTTAAACATTTGAAAAGGAGTTTAATATTTTTTTTTTGATTTTTTTTGTGTAAAAAAAATGTATTTGATGTTTTATCCGGGCCGGGCGGCCCGGTGGGCAGTTCGGCCCGCTAAAGTGGGTGGATATGGGTAAAGAGTTTAGCCCATCAAATCCGGGCCGGACCAAGCCTGCCCATTCAAATGGGCTAATAATTTGTATCAAGCCTGGCCCAGATCCGGCCCGAATCCTTATTTGCACAGGTCTAAATTAATTTCTACATCATGAATATACACCAAACATTATCCAATTTTCTTTAGTAGTGTTCACAAGTCTCATCATGGTTTCTTTAATGTTTGTTTTCCCTTTATTTAAGGAGAAGATTGGTATTCTAGACCACAAAAACTTCCATTGTCCATAACAGCAATGCTTGATCAATCAGAAAGATCTGATGAAGAAACTTGTTCCCCAGCCAGATACAGAGCAAGCTTTTCTCTTTGATTCCGAGCAGCTCTGTTGTTAATCCCGGCCAGATCTCCGTTCTGTTGCCGATAATCGGCGTCGTGGTTGCGTGAATTGAGAGCTCCGTCGATTTGAATCTCGTCGCCGTCGTCGTCTTCCAGATCGATGAGTATATTGTGGAGAAGGCAACATACGAGTACGATTCTCGGCAGCTTGTGCTTATCCGTCCTCCCCATCGTTCCTTGAATGATCTTCCAGCGGTCTTTCAGCCTCGTCAAAGCTCTCCCGGCGACTCTTCTGGTCGCGGAATGGCGCCGGTTGAACTCCGATTGGTGATCGGAGAGATCTCCGCCGCGGCGGTTGTAGGGAGTGAGGAGCCACGGCAGATGCGGGAATCCGGAGTCTCCGATTAGGTATTCTCGGATCTCCGTCCCGTCCGAGAGCTTCAGCTTCTCGCCGTTCAGCCGTTTCCCTTCCTCCGCGAGCTCGAAGAATCTCGAGATCGCTAGGGTTTGCGCGTCGCTCATGCTTCCCGGCGCCCCGGCGAAGACGTCGACGAACCGCATCGCCGGATCCACGATCGCCTGGAGGATCATGCTGTGGTTCCCCTCCGGATCGCGCCAGATCTTCTCCGCCGGATCCGCCGGCGACTGGCAGAACCCGACGTGCGTGACGTCAATCGCGCCGCAGCAGTTAGGCAGCCCGCGGACGCTCTCGAATCTGTCCTTGATCCCCTTCACGTCCTCCTCCAGAGACGGCCACCGGAGATGGTGGAGGCCTCTCTCCTCTATGGCTTCCACGAACAGCCACGTGATCTGCCCGACAGCCGACCGGGCAATCCCGAGGGAGTCTCCGAGAACGGAGAGGGATTCGCCGGAGCTCAACCGCCGCAGCGCCACCGCCACGCGGTCGTTCAGGGACAGGTGCTTCCCGCTCAGATCCGTCAGGTTCAAGTGTTTGGACATCATCTCGTCTTTAACCAGTGAGCATATGTAATTGAACGTTCTTCTGGAGAATTTGAAGACGGATTCAAAGGAGGAAGACGAAGAAAAAGCTCTGTCTTTCGAAATCCCTGGAAAAGTTTTTGTAACACAGAAGAAGGAAGAAGAAGAGATGAAGAACACAAACAACATAACAATTTTTTTTACAGATCAACTCAGCAATTAAAACTAAATTATTCAACTTCCAACAAATTTCAATTTTCATGTTTGGTTTACAAATTTCCAGATTCCAACTATCAAAATTCAGGACGTCTTTGGAAATAACGTTAGTGTTTTGAAAAGGATATTTACGGACAACGTTTTTAAAGTAATCTGCACTGTTAAAATTTTATCCAAAATGTTAACATGAATCTTCAACGTTATTTCCAAACCGACTCTGAGTTAAAATTAAGGTTAGAATTCCAGCAAAAAGAGGCAAAAATGGAAGCAAAGAATACAAATTGGGTGGATGAGTTTATAAGTGCAATTATAAACATTTAAAATGTGCATGGAGTAAAACCAGAATGGCATCTGTTTATAGAACATAGCAAGCTTTGGTTTTGTAAATATGGTGCAGATAAAAATCCTAATTTGATCAAACAATAAACCAGTCATAGATATGTTGTATGTTAGGGAGTAAAATTTTAGTGAAACGTACAAATAATGTGAGATAATACAAGCTCAAAATTCAATATTTATGATGAAAAATTGTTCACAAACTCAAAATAAAAATATTTCTAAAATACCGAAAAAAGAGAGCGATATAAAATTAGACAAGCTCAAATACCCTACAAGAACTGCAACATCTGATATAAACAAATTCGTTATGAATTCTCAGTATATACTATAGAGTACTTCGTATATATTCGTATATAATAAAAAAAAATGAATAAAAATAATTTCGATCAAATATTACTCTGGATCATTTATATTAGTAAAGATCCAAAGAACTAGGACTAGACAAAACGACCCGGATCCGAATAGATCGGGGATCAAACCAAGAAAAACAAAGATCGAATTGGTTCTAAAAACCGACCCGATCTTAAAATATCAACTTGACTCACTTAAAAAAATGATCTTTATACAAATACAACTTCCCTTTTAATATAAATTCAACACCTTATATTATTCTTTATATAAATTTAAAAATAAGACATGGAAAAAATAAAAAAAATCTTAAAATACACTCCAAAGTCCTAACTTCTACCCCGAAATAATATTTATTTTTTTTGCTGTTTTGAATAAAACTATAAATCAACGAAATATATAGAGAGATCAAAGAAATTAGATAATAAAATGTAAGATTTTAGCTGAATTCCTAAAGAGTCTTTTTAGCTCTCTATACGTAAAAAAAAGCCCACCAAGAAATCATCAAGAAAATGGTTGAATCCGTACGGCCCTCTGCCCGAAATCAAGAAACACAGGCAGCCCCTGGCGGCGGCGGCGGCGGGAGGGCCGCCGGATGTGGACCCCACGGAACACAAAATACGTAAAAGACACTCGCGCATACGGAGCGGAAACAGAAACACACACGTACCGCCGGTGCCGGCGAACAACCTCCGGGAGAAGCCGCCCCACCAATCCGAGTCGCCGCAGGGAATGCCGGGTCCACGGCGGACGGCGGGGGCAAAAAGGTCAGCATCTTCCTCGGGCACCCTCTTCCTCTTCGCACCCCTTATGGGCCCCATCGAAGCTCCGGCTCCGCAAACCCGATGGCGCCGACCTGGCGAGTCGACTCAGAGATTTCGCAAAGATCCGAACTTTACAACGACCCGACCCGTTAAAGATCTGTATTTTTTTGCCTCTTCTTTTTTCTTTTCATGCAGTGATGCGGTGTGCGGTTTCGTTTGGCAAAGAAGAAGCATAGGATATAGAGAGATTAACAATTTATGCCCCATTGAGGATATGACACATATGTTCTCATATTTTCAAAATCAAATTTTTTTTTGGTGTTTGATGAAACATAAAAAAATTAGATTTTATATATTTTGATAATATAAATTTTTTAAATAGGTGTTTTTGATATACTCTAAATTTTGGGGATATCAATACAAGAGTAAGGTTTGATATTTCTTTCAACCATCAAATTATCAATATCACTACTAGGTAGACTTGTGCAAACAAGAGTCGGTCTGTGCGGTCCGCCCTTTCAAAAGGCCGGATATAGACAATGTTTAAAACTTACATGGGCGAGCCGGCCCAAGGGCGAATTGTATTTAGATGGATTTGGAATTACTTTTAGTCCATTCGACCAACAGGTCCGTCCATATTCATCAAATAAATTTACTTTATTTTTAATTATCTAGCCAATATAAATTTTAAAATTGTTTATAATTCATGTAGAATAGTTTAATTCGCTCACCTCTCTTAAACAAAAATTAATAATTTTTTAATGAATCAGTATAATGGATTTATTAATTATGCAAGAATACCTTTATTATGCTTTCTATGTGATTGTGGTGACAGTAGATTTTATTTTAAACATTGAAAAAAGATTTTAATGTTTTTTTTAATTTGTTGTGCAAAAAAATTTTATTGATATTTATCCAGTTCAGGCGGCCTGGTGGGCAGTTCGGGCTGCTAAGGTGAGCCTAACCCGCTCATGTAAATGAGCTAACAATTTGTATCAAGTCCGGCCTAAATTCAGCTAGGATCCTTATTTGCACAAGTCTACTATCAACTACTTTTGTTGTCCCCGCCTATTACTTATTAAATATTGATTTCAAGTCTCTCCAAACAAGTTATTTTAAAATTTCAAACGCATATAATTTCTTTTAAAAAAAACTTATCAAACTTGGAAAACTCACCAAACACGTCCTTATACTATTTAATAATATTTCATCATCATTAGTTAGGGCCTGTTGATTTAGGTTAAAAAAATTCACTTCTAACTTTTTTTTTAGTGATTTCCTGTTTCTTTTAATTTTTTCAAATTTCTTCTAACTTCCTAAAATTTCTTCCAACAATTACTATAAAAAAAGTATTTTCTTATGATGAATATACAATAATTTTTCCAGTATTCTCTTACTACTAGTTATTTCTAATGTTTTCCAGTGTCTTCCAACATTTTCTTGTTTTTTCCATCAACTCTATTTTTACAACCCGAAGGAACATATTCTTAAAAGACCAAGCCAAAGACCTTGTCGTTTAATGCCACCAGGCTGACTCTCGTAATGAGAGATTCAAGCTTCAATCCTCCTGTAGACGCAATAACTCTTTAATTGAGAAAAAGTATGTATGGTCATACTCCCTCCGTCTTAAGAATATTGTTACAATTTGATTTTTTTGTCAAAGTGTGACAACTTTTTACCACAAATTACATATAGTTTAAAAGAATTAAATATTATAAAAATCTAATATTTTAAAATAAATTCAATTTTACTAAATTTACATGAGTTTGGAATTGATAGTAGTGCCAGAAATGAATTGGAATTGGAGAATTTAATTCCATCCAAATCAATTTCATAAAATTTCAACTTGCAATTCAAATTTAATTCCGTCAATTTTGTGTATCATACGAACCCTAAATTAAGTTGATCGAAACTTAATTTTTATTTTAAACAAAAAGTATTGAATTTAAATTGAACAAGTATGTAACTCAAACTACTGAGAAATGTCGTGCCACCAGCAAAAGTAATACAAACGTCACAAATTTGTTATTTATGAAATTTCTTTAAAAAAGCAATTGGTTTCAAATACTTTAAAAGTGGAAATTCAAATTCAAAATTGGAAAACTTGTGTCATTTTTGTTCGTGATTTTGGCACTTCTCAGAATGAATTGAAAGTTTATTATTATAAAATGATCGCTTAATATTTATACTCGGAAATCAATTAACAATGAGAAAAGGTAATTCACATTCATTAATCCTACTCGGGTCTAACTTGGATCTTTTTGTCTCTATTTTTCATTTTCCTCCAATAAAACTATAGAAGTGAATTTCTATTTTTTTTGAGCTCCTAAAATATTGTCTTTAGTAGGCAATTGATATTTGCACTCCAAATATGTTAATGGCACTCCACATTTTTCCATCTATTTTCAATTTGACACTTGTGCCCTTGTCATTTGTTTTTTCTCGCTCTAGTATTAGTGTTATATATTGGACAATAGGCACTAGCTCAATAATTTAAGAAAACATAATGTTGCATTTCTAATTGAAGTATAGGCATCAGCTTCTATGTGCTAGATTATAACAATATTTTTTAGGGCTTACAACCACAAGTTTGAACTTTGATTTGATCAGATCTCTAACATGATATCATAAAAGAAATCATGCTAAATATGAGAAAAACATAGAAAAGTATCTAAATAAGTTTTTATCTTTAAAATAGAAGTTACAGTATATGAATATTTCACATTACTTTCGGTATTATATATTGACATAATATATGTATTTTAACTCCTATTTTTAGAATAAAAACATAAAACTCCTATTTTGTTATATTTTATATGTTACTCTTACCTTTGTCATTTTCATATATCATAGTGATGGGCCAATATCCAACGGGCGGCCCAAATGAATCATCCAAACAATTTGGGTCAGGCACTTGGAGGACATCAAGGCTTGGGCCGATCCATAGGGCTAAGCCCGGTCACCTCCGGTCTGGGAACAGCTGGCAGAGTCAATCCGGAAGAGGAGACGGAACCGAATGGCGGAGACGAAGCCGGAAAAAGGGGATCGCGCCATTGACGGGATAGACTCCATTGATTATGCATTACCTTAATTGTCTAAGGCTCATGTATAAATAGAGGAGACCCGAAAGGGGAGAGAAAAAAAAGATCAAGCTAATAATACATACTCAATTCTCGGATTCTCGTTCTTAATTAGGTTCTTACGATCCGCTTTCTGAATCGGATCATTTGGTGAATTTATTATCCATCACATAGTCTTAACACTTAGATATGTCGATTATTCTTGAAAGACAAATAGAACAACACAACAAATATATATTGCAACTAGCATCCTAGTACTACCTATTTACTACTCTGTATTTCAGGAGTTAAACGCTGTCTACTTAGCTTACTTATTTTTACTATTATTTTAATATATAAAATTGTCATGTCACATCTTGTTTTTAAGCTTTTCATTGTTTTTTGAAAAACATAGTTTATTTTTAAATTGGGGTTAATTATGTTTTTGGTCCTTGTAAAATTAGAGAATTTTGTTTTTGGTCCCTCCAAAATATTTTTTTATTAATTCGTCCCTATAAAATAATTATTTTTGCAAAAATTGTCCTCCCCTAAGTTAAATATTTTTTTGATCCTTGTAAAATTTATAAATTGTATTTTTAGTCCCTTTAAAACTCTTTCTGTTCATTCAGTTCTATTTTTATATTATTCAATAATCATTC
Source organism: Cuscuta campestris (assembly GCA_900332095.2). Taxonomy (NCBI): domain Eukaryota; kingdom Viridiplantae; phylum Streptophyta; class Magnoliopsida; order Solanales; family Convolvulaceae; genus Cuscuta; species Cuscuta campestris. The sequence continues at coordinate 1,908,400 of OOIL02002239.1, forward strand.
ACGATTATCTTATTCTTTTTATTAAGTATTTATTTAATTAAAAGATCAAATTCAATGAAATATTTTTAAATACTTAATTGAATAACTACATTTTAAATTTAAAAAGTTGCTAACTTAATACTTTAGTTTTTAGGAAAAAAACTTTTGATAAATTAACACAAAATTTATTTTTATGGTAATTTTTGGTATAATTTGTCAAATTCATGATCTTTTAGCAAAATTCTTACCCTCACCATCTCAAGTGATTTTTTTCAATTTTTTAGGGTGACTATTTATGCAATGATAGTAAATAAATTTATTAAAAATGGCCTCGTTATTAATTTAGTTAAGAGTTTTTCTTTAAAAAAATTACTTTAAAAAATTTTAAATAAATATTCAATAGCATAGTTATTCGATTAAGCTATGAAAAATATTTCAATAACTTTGACACTTTAATTAAGTTTATCTTGATAAAAAGTAATAAGTTAATATTGTACAAAGTATCACGAAGTAAATAATTTAAAAAAGAAGAAGAATGTACAAAAAACTTTAGAGGAACTTAAAACAAAATTTATAACTTTTTCAAGGATCAAAATATACATTTAAATTAGTGGAGGACTAATTGCGAAAATAATGAGTTTATAGGGACGATTTAATTTAAAATAATTTGGAGGGACCAAAAGTAAAAATATACCAATTTTACCAGGACCAAAAATATAATTAATATTTTTAAATTTTACACTTACAATCAAATAAGTTGAATTGCAAGTATAGTCAATCAACCATCATAATATGTAATGGGTAATTCAAATTGAGATGGAGGGGGTATTTTCTTCCACTCTGATTGGTCATCCAAATGATTTGAACAAGCATTATATATATTCATCTTTAAAAATTTAAAGAATTAAAAAAATATAAGAAAAAGATAAAAAAAATTGCAAAGTAAAGATGAAAGGATTGTGAAGCACTACAAAGTACTACGGAGTAGTTTTTTTTTTTTGTTGATTTCAAAAAGCACTAGTATTAGAGAGCCAAAATAAATAAATGAAAAGGGTATTGGTGTCAATTTAAAAAGAGATGGAAAAGTGTGGAGTGCCATTAACATATTTGGAGTGTAGATATCAATTGCCTCTTTAATACCATGTAGAATTATGAAATTACATTGTAAAATTCCTTAAACAAGTTTCTCTTTAAAAAAAATATCCATCAGAACATTAATGAAGGCAATGGCATGTTTTAGAAATATGGAAAAAAAAACAAAAACAAAAACAAAAAAAAAACAAAAATTATCAAATCTCATACAAAGATCAGCTCCCAAGTTGATTTCCTTGCCCTATTTCACAGCTTGTTTCTTGGAACAAGCTGAAGAAAGGTGCCCACGCTCTCCACATTCATAGCATCTCCGCCCCCGTATTTTTGCACTAACCACCATTTCCTCCGCCGCACCGCTAGGCGGAGCATCGGCCGGATTGCTTTCCCACGCCTCGTTCTGTCGTGGGCCCTCCTCGAAACGTTTCGGGCCCGCGGCTTCTGCACCGTCGAAACGATTCGCTCGAGTGTCCGGTGCAGATTGTTTCTTGGGACAAGCGGAAGAAACGTGCCCGCGTTCTCCGCACTCGTAGCACGTCCGCCTCCGTATCTTCGCACTAACCGCACCACTTGTCTCCACCGCGTCACTAGGCAGAGCATCGGCCGGATCGCTTTCCCACGCCTCGTTTTGTCGTGGGCCCGCCTCGAAATGTTGCGGGCCCGCGGCTTTTGCATCGTCGAAAGTATTTGCTTGAGTGTCCGTTGCAGACTTTTTCTTGGGACACGCGAAAGAAACGTGCCCGCGTTCTCCGCACTCGTAGCACGTCCGCCTCCGTATCTTCGCACCATCCACCGGTCCACTCGATCCCGGGACGTCGTTTTGTCGTGGGCCCACCTCAAAATGTTGCGGGCCCGCGGCTTTTGCATCGTCGAAACTCTTCGCTTGAGTGTCCGTTGTAGATTGTTTCTTGGGACAAGCGGAAGAAACGTGCTCGCGTTCCCCGCACTCGTAGCACGTCCGCCTCCGTATCTTCGCACTATCCCCCGGGATGTCATTTTGTTGCGGGCCCGCCATTTGGTTTTGTGGCGGGAACGGCTCGTTACGCTCTTGCGTGGCTTTCGTCTTGTCGCCATCGGCGCCCTTCTTCGGGACGGCGCGGCTTATCCTAACGGGCCGGCCGCAGACGATTTTCTGATCCAACTTCAACGCGGCATCTAGCGAGAGACTATCGGCGAAATCAACATGGGCATAGCCTTTGAATTCCCCTGTTTCCTTATCTTCCCCAAACCGGATGGACGTTATTTGGCAACCGGAGAAGAGGTTCCTCAAGTCGTCCTCGGTTATCTCCCAAGACAAATTCCCCATGTAAACCCTATTGTACCCCTCTATGGCTTCGGGGGAGAAATTTGCGACTTTGGTTTTGGGTCTATAGGAGTTGTATGGCTGGACTTTCAAGAACAGCCCGCCCCTGCAAAGAGGATAGACGGTCACATTGATGATTCAAGAGAGTAGTGAGGCGAAGGGTAAGTAATGATTCAGACCGTATGTAGCTTACATGTCAGATCCATCAAGGGCCAAAGCTCTTTTCGCAGCCGCTTCAGTCTGAAAAATACAAGTTTAGTCATTAGATAAAACAACACAAAAACAGTCCAGTATAAATGTATAATTCCAACATATTTTCTAGTCTGAACTCTGAAGGTCAAGGGGTATGAAAGTTTAGTCAATAGATACAACAACAAATCTACCCTCTTTGTCCCAAAATTATTGTCCTGTTTACTATTCTAGACATCCAAAAACTTTTGTTTGTCTGCGAGTTTTCATTGATCATTTGATAAAATAAAACAATCACCCACTGTTCTGTAGAACTTTTGGCATACTTTTTAAATATGTAAGATGTACTTTTCATTTGTATACCAATTTGCAAATAAAATTGTTTTAAATTAGATGAGATATTGCAAAGTGTTTGAAACATGACGATAATGTCGGGACAAAGGGAGTAGTAAAATCCTAGTGTATTACTCTGTAAGTTACTCCTACAAGGTTAGTCAATAGATAAAACAAACATAGTAAAATATCCTAGAAATGTAGGGTCTGGGGAATGTTTAATCAATAGATGTTCCCGTGTTTGACAATATTATTTATAACTATTCTATCTTCCCACTTTTTTTACGTCCGTCCCTAAACTATCACAAGCTTCGTGTTAATGGAAGCAAATAAGTGGTTCGTATTATTTCTCTCTTCTAGAGAAAACGTGGACCACATCGTTTTGATTTTCTTAAATAGCATGCACGGTCAAAGTGGCAATAATATGAGAATAGGGGGAAGTACTTTTGTCTGGAAAAGGTAAGAAAAGTTCATCCTCTAAGAAATGGTCTTCACTGTTTAGTTGTCTTTTGCATTTTTTGAACCCACACCCTTTCAGACAAGAACCTTAAAGTCTTGTTTTGTTGGCAAATATAGAAGGCAGTGGAGGATTTGATTTATCTTTTACTCCCTCCGTCCCACAAAAGTGGGCTAGTTTCATCAAGGTACAACTTTTAAATTTTGAGTGAGCCTTCACAAAACATTAAAATCAGCTTGTTTTCACCAAATAAGGACTCTTTCTTTTCACAAAATATAACTACAACCAAATCAGATCAGAACTTATTCAGCTAAAGAGAACATGGCCTAAGTAGGGTCAGGGGAGGGTGTGTACACAGGCATTACCCCTATTCGGAAGTAAAGAGATTGTTTCCAAGAGATTCCCAACTCAAATAGAGAAGCACGTGCAAAGCAAACAGTGTAACACAAAGTAAGAGCATATAGACAAGTGCTTCACAAGCTTATATAGACACTGAGATAGAAATAAATGTTGAAGTTTTTGTAATTGAACCTTCAATCTGAAATCCATATATTGTAACCGTGATACCAAAAACAAAAACAAAACGAACCTTAAAGGTGATGATGGCAATGCCTCTAAACTTTCCAGTGTCTGGGAAGATCATACAATCAACTTCAGTAATGGTTCCACAGCCTTCAAAGTAACTCCTAATATCATCCTCGCTGGAGTAATACGGTATGCCTCCAACATAAACTTTTGTAGACACATCAGCATTTTCTTTACTGGAACAACAATATGAATCAATTATCATACAGCTCAAGAAAGGTAAATGGATTGAAGAATAAGAAGAATTCATCAAACTTCATGGAACAGTAATAATGGATGAATCCACATAAATTGAAATCAAAATTCCAGCAGGTTACGGTAAAATTCATGTCAACCAATTAAGTCATTCAAAACCTAAACCTAGTTATTGTTTGCTTATAAATCTAATAAGCATAATAAGCTGACTATGTGCCCATTTGAAAACAGTTTCAGCGTGTTGAAAAAAAACAATATAATGGCAATGTTCAGCTTTAACACTTATTGAAAATGGTGTTCCCAAACAAGGCATATAGCTAGAAGATGTAGTGATGTACTAAGTTCATATACCATCCTAAAATCAAACAACAAACTCAATGCAAAGATATATTTTGTGGTCCATTTCAGCATAATATACCTCTCAATAACCGGCATTGCCGGTGCAGCTACTACCTCTTCAACAACCTTCACATCCCCTTTCACTCCATCACTTGCTGCCTCGTTCTCCACATCACTCTTCTTCTTCTTCTTCATCTTCTTCTTCTTTTTCTTCTGCTTCTTAGGTGTTCTAGCTACTGCCTTCTTCACTTCCACCTTACCTTCTAATCCCTCCTCATCACCTCTCTTCCTTTTTTTCTCACCCAAAATCTCTGACCCATCACTTCCCTCTGCATTACTAACAGAAATTTCTTGCAAAGATTTTGCCTTTTCCCTTCTTTGTTCCCTTTTCAACCGCTTAAGCGCTTTGGCCGCAGATAACGGAATGACCTCATGCCGTTCTTCTCCTGAAATCTGTTTCTGTAACGACGAATCGGCCATCTCCAATCCATCCCCCTCCTTACCCTTTTTCTCACCCAAAATCTCTGACCCATCACCTCCCTCCGCATTACTAGCAGAAGTTTCTTGCAAAGATTTCGCCTTCCCCCTTCTTTGTTCCCTTTTCAACCGCTTAAGCGCTTTGGCCGCAGATAACGGCTGTTCTTCTCCTGAAATCTGTTTCTGTAACGACGAATCGGCCATCTCTAACCCATCCCCCTTCTTCCTCTTTTTCTCACCCCTCTTCTCAGACAATTCTTCGTCTTCCTCATCTCTAACCTGTTTCCTGCGTTTTTTCGACGATTTGAGCTTTTGGGTCACGGATTCGAGAACTGTTTTGAGCTGTTCTTCATATTTGGAATCTGGGGCTTCTCCTAAAATTTTCCGTCCGACCAGCAATTTAGCCTTTGTCGCCCTTAGCTTCTCCTTCAGCTTCTTGTTCGATAAAACCATTATTCAGTAATTAGGGTTTTTCTCCCCCTCTTTGCCGGGAGGGGTTGGTTCATAACGAGAGCAAAGAACCCCTACCAAAACCCATACGGCAGTTAACGACGACGTATATTGCTAAAAATTACTCCGTCCGTCCCGTTTTAAATTGTCCTCCCGTTTTAAATTGCCCGTATTGACTTTTGGGCATATTTAAGAAAAATAAAAAATAGAGTTGATTTTTCGAAATTGTCATTACTTTTTAGAAGGGATTATGATGAATGAGAAGATAATGTGGAGAAGAGTGACTTATTTTAGAGGTAGTTTAGGTATTTTACTCTTAAAAGTTTACGAAAACAACTAACAGACAACTTATTCTGGGACGGAGAAAAAAGGCAAACAGGCAATTTAAAATGGAACGGAGGTAGTAAAATTTAATTTAGTTTAAAGTTATTAATTGTTAAAAAAGTAAGCCAAAAATGGTGTTATTTAATATTCTTTTCACCTTGTATGATTGTGAGATTTCCCTAAATAAATTGGTAGGACATATTTCATTAATCTGTCTCAAAACAAATTTCACACTTTTCTTTCTCAATCATTTTAAAATAAATTTGAATTTTAAACTCTCACATTGCATATTAAAAAATACAGAGTTTACCATATATTTTAATTTGAAAAACATTCTATAAGCACATTCAAACTAACTAATTACAAAAAAGTTACAAGTAAACGAGAAACAAGTTGTGACGCGATCTCTTTTTGGATAGAAAAATCTAAAATTATGGGTCTTAAAAATCAAGAAATTATTATGCACGATCTCTTGAACCTTATTCAGAAATTACACATTCTTTGGGACTAAGGAACCAAATGTATCAAAAGGAATCGAAATAAATGCATGTTGATTTTGTAAAGAAGCTTTCTTGTGTATATGGTTCACAATCTTTATATTACCTCCTAAGAAATTAAAATCATTTATTTTATACTTTTAACCTTTTTCTTATTTTTTGTAAAAGTTAAACAAACCATTAAGTTTGTGTATATACACAGCTTGTGATTGTGATCTAGAAAAGATTTTTTATATATAAACTCTAACATGCTTCTCGCGTGGAGGCGTAATTTTTTTTAGCCTTGCATGTGAAACTTTAATTTTTTTTTAAAAAAAAAAAGAAGTGACGGTGTATTGAACTCATGCCCTCTTGGTCGAGAAGGCTTAGTTCATTTAGTGTTGGAACTTGGAAGGAGTAGATTTGCAACAAGACACAAGGTCGAGTCTCCTGGAGCGTGCATTGTGAGAGTGATATTTTGAGGCCAATTTGGACTACAGAAATGGGCTCCATGCATGCTTGTGGGGCAAAGTTCTCCCCCTTTAACGAGCTATTGGGTTCTAATTTACCCCCAGTATATACTTGTCGGGCCAACATAACCCAAAGATTAATATTTACATTTTGTTAGTTTACACTTTACACTGATAAAGAATATCAATACAATCACAAAATTTCACTCAATTTTTTTTGTAAAATGTAAGCCATTAATCTCAAACTTACATTGACACATTAATCTCGCACTTACATTTGACACACAATGTAAGTGTTAACCTTTGGGACACCTTCTAGGCATGACTTTGAAAATATCATCAGTGATTTTTCCTGCTTTTGATTGGTGTTCAATTTTCCTCTTTTTTTCAAAAAAGTGTAGAATCAGTCTTTTCTTATCTCATTACATTGAGCGGAAAAATTACCCTGATAATAATTTTTTCAAGAACAATTTCCAGAAATTTACTACACCAAATGTGAAAAGATGTAAAAGATTGACACTATTTGGAATGTCTCAGCTGCATAGCAGACCATAGCAGGCATTGATAAACATCTAGTCCAACAACATCGAGAGAATCTCTGAACATTAGTAATTCAAAACTAGCCATGACAAGCAATAACAAAAGTGTAAACAAAATGTCTGAACAAAAAAAAACATGACATTCAGCTTAAAGGATCCCAATCTTGTTTGCCACATCCAGTGCATCAAAGTCAGGGGTGAGCCGAACATACGCCTTCTTGGTTCCATCCGGCCTATGTTGAAGACAAACAAAAGGAAGAGGTAATCATATCAATGCACAAGATGGGTATAATCATTACACATTACAGTTATGAACATGTTTCTTGGGGATCTATTTTGGAAGATGTTTCTAATGGAAAGTGGTCTATTGGGGGTGGGGGTCTTGGATGCACAAGTAGTAAACATAAGTTAAAACATTTTACTCTATTAATGTTAAATCACATATAATATCCTCTTATCAAGAAAAAACCTTCAAAGTCAAAGCTATTCAGAAGAGACATGATTGCTAGAGTTTTATACTCACTCCGTCCCATTAGAATTTTATATACATTGATACGGATATTGGGAAATTAGAAGATGTGGTTCAAGAGACAAACAAATTAAGGCGAGGATATGCAATATTTACCTGATTAGAGTGTTCACTTTCTTGGTCTGGATGCCATACATCTTGCTTACGGCATCCTTAATCTTCTTCTTATCAGCTCGGATATCAACAATGAAAACCAATGTGTTGTTATCCTCAATCTTCTTCATTGCCGACTCGGTGGTCAACGGAAACTTGAGAATTTGGTAGTGGTCCAACTTGTTCCTTCCCGGAGCACTAATGCGAGGGTATTTTGGGTTCCTATCCAATTTCAATGTCTTCGGCCTATGGAAAGTGACCTTCGTGCGGATGTTCTTAGCCTTCTTCTTAAAGACAGTTCCTTTCACAGCCTTGGCCACCTTTTCGGCCTGAGCCTTGGAATCAACTTTCTTGGTAGCTTTATCTGTAGTAAGAACACTCTAAGAGATTACATATCCATAAAGAAATACAATGGTGATCATCATACCCCAGAACCAATGTCAACTTACACAAAACATCTTTATACAATGTCTAGCAAATACTTAACGAAAAGGTATATTAATAAAGCAGCCAAATCTCTAGCTTGTACAATTTTTCATAGATGAAAAAACATAAGTGATAATTTCAAGCATAACCATGCAATTAGTCAATGTAACTCAAGGGTCTATTTTGATTTTGGAGTAAAATACTCACACAAATCTGGGAAGAAATCATCATAAAATTATTAGATCAAGTTCTATATTTTGACATCAAGCACTTTGAGATGAAAAATTGAAACATCACTTCAAAAATAAAACCCCAAACATCCATACAAACACAGCAATACAGAGATTTCAGTTGACTGAAGCCGGTCAAAGTTCTGAAAGCCATTAATTCAAAATCATTTCTAAAGCAGCCAAACACTGAATAAGATAGCAGATGAATCAATTCAACTCAACAAACACGAAACTCGTCAGGATTAATCAGAAAAAGACGTTCTGAAGGCCATCGATTCAAAGCTTAAACGTCCGAATAAAAATGAAGGGTGCTAAGAACGCATATGAGTAATTTCTACTCAATATTTCTCAGAAGAAGACACAGTAGAACAAGTTCATTCGAACTACATACCTTTGGGAGCCATTGGTGCGGCGTATCACGAACAAAACCCTACCTAATCGAATAAGAAATGCGAGCAAATCGGGGGTCAGCAGACAATACAAACGATGAAGAAACGCGCATATCTAGAAATGCATGAATTTATATAGAGCAGATCGATGCAAATAGACTATGAGTTAGAGATAAAAGGTGAATCGCAGAGCGGAAGATTGAGCTCACCTTGAAGGAGACGAAGAAGCGGCGACGGGGGTATTAGCAGCGGCGAGTATGATTTTGTATCCCTAATATAGAAGCGCTAGGGTTATGTTCTTGGACCGTGAAAAGATTTTACTCCTCGTAATGGAATTAGAATAAATTGAAATAAATATTTGTATTTTTCATATTTTAAAATATGAGAAGAAGGATGAATTAGTGTAATTTATGTTTCATTTATTTAATTTTAATTCCATTTTTTATTTTTCTATGTGTCACAATTTTTAGTGTCAAATCAATTTTAGTAGAGAGTAATATTTATGTGACTTACAATTATATTTACTTTTATCTTACTTTCTTAATACTCTGTATCAAATTTATCAACTTTATTTTTATTTCTGGATTTGTATGTCACTAATGCATATTTCATTTGGACAAATTAAAAGAAAGCTTAACAAAAATAGTCTAACATGTGTTCAATCAAGCAAAATTGTCACGCATTTTATTTATTTTACACCCGTAAAAAAACAAAATTTATGTTATTTCTAATAACATTAACTCAGGGACCAACGTTGTTAATTTTTTGTTAGAAATTACACATTTATATTTTCCTATTATGCGCATAAAAATGATTTAAATAAGGAAAAATAAATAAACTACGACCATATTATTATAAAAAGAATCACCCAATTAATGGTGTAAAAAACAAATTTGAATTAATATTAGCAATAGCATTAATAATAATAATCATGAAAATAAAGCAAACATAATAATCAATATAATGGCAACAACAACAATAATGATAATTGAAATAAGAATAATATGAAAAATGCGTGTACATATTTTCTTTAAGTTATTGCTAGGAAGAGTAAAAAAAAACTCAAAGACGTTGAAAAGATAGAATGAGTTAGAAAATATAGAATGCATGCATGTTTCTTAGTTTTCATAGGCCGGGGCATATGATTTTCTTTTATTTTACTTCTGGATGAATTTTCAATGAAATAAAAATAAATAAACTTAGAATGATTTGGAGGGGTATTTACAGACCAAAAGTAGAGAAATAATTTACATACTCAAAATACATCAACGGCTAATGGAGGGACCAACAAACCAGACCGTCCCCCGCTGGGTATCCATTAAGAATAATGATTGATGAATTAATGCAAAACACACTTCAATCCTATCAATCTTTGAAAAAGGACTTGTATTACTTGTAAAAAAAATTTCTTGATTTTTTGTATTTTGTTGCAGAATCGCATTAGAATTTACAAGAGAGAGGTTCCCATGATATTTGATTTTCATGTCATAAGATGATCCGAGGCTGCTACGGCGCCCCATTCATAAAATTGACTTTTGATCCTTACCCTGCCCCAAAAACTGGATATTTTTTCTTATAAAATGGTGTTTTTTAAAAAAAACTCTTTGAAGTAATAAAAAAACATCCACACCCATGAGACTGCAAATAATTGTGAGTACTTCAGAAATAGTAGAGAGAAAGTAATTACTGTGACAAAAAGAAAAATGTCAAAGTAATTTTCATGTGAGAAAAGAAAATCAATTACTAAACAAACATAGAAGACTAGTATCTTCTTCTGGGACTTCTTGAACGATGAACTCGAGGTGATCTGCATAACACAAATAAATTATCCAATTAGAAGAGTCATTAGTGTTATGCGATGCGAATGCATCTACACAGTTTTCGGAGATATGCCAAAGAAACAAATTGATATGTGAACAAATGACTCCCACTTCACCATTCATACCAATGTCTTGAATTACTTTTTTGTTTCACTTAATAGTTTTGTTCGACGTTGCACACGGGCTTCTGTTTTTTCAAATTTCACCTTTGCTCAGTACCTCTATATGTGTCCTTCGGACCAAGATTCTGAGGATCTGTTTGGTACACGGTATTGGAATTGAAGTCCCCAATTCTAATTTCATGGCTTGAATTCCATGTACCATTCGGAGCCTTAATTTCTGTATGTGTTTCTTTCTTTGGTCAGTGCTCTAATTTTGTTTGTGTACTATCATTTGTCATTCTCCCCCGTGTTTCGAGCCAGTGTCTCTTAGAAACAGTCTTCTACTATATGATAGGTGTAGGGTTTGCTGTTTTCATACACACGTCTCCCACGACCCCACATGGTAGAATTTTATTGGGTTTGGTGTTTATACCTCCAGCCTTTTCCTAGGGGTAAGGTTTGAGTATACACACACCTTTCACGGCCCCATTTCATGGGATTTTACTAAGTTTGTTGTTTTCGAACACTTGAACTTTGTCCAATACATCTAGGTCTTGAACAATAACAAATTTTCTGAAAAGCAGAAAACTGATCGTGTTTTATGCCAAAAAAACAAAGCTAACAAAACTGATATCACTATTCCTTGCACAGTTGCACATTTAGAAATCATGATATTATTGTAAGTGAATTACAGAGCATTTCATAACCTACCTCCGTGAGTTCCTCCTCTTGAACGAGCCTCTGCTAAATGCCCAATCAACATGAATGATTTGAGTGAGAATCTCAGTTCCATCTAGCTCACTGATTGCCTTCTTTGCTTCTTCAAAGTTTTCAAATTCAACCAGAGCATAGCCCTACAGGAAAACATTAGCAGCCTACTCAATAGCACAACAGAAGGAAAAATTAAATGCGCAATTACACGCATCTTATGTACGATGCTTTAGACCAGACACAAAACAAACTCAGTGGTAAGCACAAAAATTTTCAGGACTTTGCCATCCTTCTAATTTAAGGCTAACACCGATGCTACAAATCACCTTGACAAATCCAGTGCGACGGTTCAGATTCAGATGCAAGTTCTTTATGTCTCCAAATTCACCAAAAGCATTAAGTATATCATCCTCTTGAGCCTCTTCATGAACCCCAGTTACCAAAATAATCCATCCTTCAATCGCTGCAAGAATCTAGCACTGTCAGACCCTTGATGTAAAACAATATATTACCACTGCCCAACCGTGAAATTTACACTTTGACTTGGCTGAGTTTAAGGAAAGTGTTGTGAAAGAAAAAAGTGTGATTGGAATTTAATCGTGAAAGAAAGAAATGTTATGAGCCAAAAATTCCTTTCCTAAGAAGGAAATAAGAGAAAGTGAAAATAATATATTGAGACGAACAACAAAAGAAAATGTAAAGTTCATTGCGGGACACAAGGAATAATTCTTCTAAAAGTTGTAAGAAGTCAAATTAGGGCCTCTCTCTCTCTCTAGCTATGGCGAGAAAGAGGGGAAGACCGAAGAAGAGAAGGACGAGCAGCAATGGGAATGGAGTACAAACACCCGAATCAACGCAAGGAAATGAATCGAATCACACTGAGACATCGGATGGAAAGGATACGCCAGGATCAGAGAAGGATGGGAAATGCGACCAAAACCCTAGGGTGGAGGAAGCTGAAAACCCCATCACCCCGATCCCCAATCAGAGGACATATGCGAGTGTAGTGGGGAATCATGATATCGAGTTGGATCTGAAGTATATTCCGGCTATTGAGGTAAATGGAAATATGGTGGCAAAATTAACAAAAGATGATATTATAGATACTGTGTCATACTGGGATGCTACTCTGGTGTGCTGCGTTCTAGGTGCAAATCCACCATTAGAGGTGATGAAGGGATTCATCAATAGGATATGGAAAGAATATCCTATTGAAGAAATATCTTTCCTCAAAGAGAGCCAATATATTGTTTCATTCAAAAATGTTGTGGACAGAGATACCATTATTCAGAGGAGATACTATTTCTTTGATAATAAACCTGTATTGGTCCAGAAGTGGTATCCAGGAATAAAACTGGACTTGGATCATCTGGATGATATCCCAATATGGATACAACTACCTGACCTAGATATGAAATACTGGAGCTTATCTGGTCTTAGCAAGATAGGGAGTCTCGTAGGGAAGCCAATAAAGCGTGACAGACCTACTGCAAAGAAGACCAAATATTCTTATGCCAGGATACAAGTGGAGGTCAAGATAAGACAAGAGTTTCCAATGATGATTAATTTTATTGATGATGAGGAAAGGGTGATAAGGCAACAAATATCCTATGAATGGTATCCATGTACGTGTGCTCACTGTGGAAAATTGGGACACCTACAAGAAACATGTAGGAGAAAAGAAGAGAAACCCAACAATGCCAGAAGGAAATTGGTCTGGAAGCCAAAAAATACTGAAAGGAATAAAGAGGATGCAAGTCCTGCAAAGGAAGGGGGAATCAATAAGGAAGAAAGAAGGGTGAGTTTAGAAAAACCAAAAACAAATGAAGAAGAATTCATAGAGATATCAGGAAGAAAGGCAGGGAAACAGAAATTCCTGGAAAAATCTGGAGAGTCTGAGATTGAAGTATTAATGAAGTTATGTGAGAAAGCCCCCTATAGTGGGCATTATCCCTTCTTAACATGATTGGGTGTTGGAATATTAGGGGTCTCAACAGCCCCTTAAAACAGGAAGAAGTCAAAAGAATTGTAGGAAAATATGAAATTGGGTGGTTTGGAATTCTTGAAACCAAAATTAAGGAAAATAATCTAAGGGAGATAGAGAAGAAGATGTTTCATGGTTGGGGCTCTTTTCTTAACACAGAAACTCATCCTCTGGGCAGAATATGGGTGATTTGGGACAAGAGTAAATATGAGGTGGAAATTCTTGAGTGGAGTGACCAAATGGTGCACTGCCAAGGAAGGATGATTGGGGACAGTAATTGGTTCTATGTTACTTTTATTTATGGACATAATAATGCCCATGACAGGAAGAAATTATGGTCACAGCTTGAGGCCTTGGCTGGAAATATCAGGACTGGATGGGGAATTATTGGCGACTTTAATTCTGTGCTCAGGATGGAAGACAGAGTAGGGGGTAATAATGTCACTGAAGAAGAAACCAGGGATTTCAAAGAATGTATGTTGGCTTGTGGGATGGAAGAAATTCCTTGGGAAGGAAGTTTCTATACATGGAATAATAAACAAGGACCTAGAAACAGAATCTATTCTAGGCTAGATAGAACTCTTTCAAATATGGAGTGGATGTTACAGTTTAATGCTAAAGTCCAGATCATTGAAGAGGGGGTATCAGATCACTGCCTACTCCTTGTTAGAACATATGAGATGGATAGAAGGAAAACTGGTTTCAAGTACTGTGATATGTGGGAGCTTGATCCTGGGTTTATAAACACCCTCAAGGATGTGTGGGGGAAGGAAATACCAGGTAGATACATGTACCAGATATTGAGGAAAATGAAGGAGTTGAAATATCCTCTCAAGCAACTCAACAGAAAATTTCATCATATCCACCATCAATATGAGAATATCAGAGAGGAGCTGAATGAGATTCAAAGAAAACTCAAGATGGATCATAACAATCCAGATCTTATTAATAAAGAGAAGGAGTGTTTGAAGGAGCTGATTTTCAGACATAAAGCATCCTCTATGATGAAGGCCCAGCAATCCAAACAAAACTGGATAAATGAAGGTGACCAAAACTCCAGACTGTTTTTTGCCTGGGTAAAAAAGAGGGTCATCCATAATCAGATCTATTCTATTACTAATGATAAGGGAGAAAAGGTGGAAGGAAGAAGCAAGGTGGCTGAAGTAATGGTGAACCACTTTCAAAAGCTATTGGGGGATAGATCATGGACAGATCCCATATGTGAAGAGATTATGAAGACAGGCCCTAGTTTGTCAATGGAACAGCAACTCCAGCTACTAGAGCCAGTGACCCAAGAACAGATCAAAAATGCAGTGTTCTCAATTCCTAATAATAAGAGCCCGGGGCCTGATGGATACAATAGTGGCTTTTTCAAAAGGAACTGGCACATAGTAGGAGACCTGGTGAACAAGGCAGTCAATGAATTTTTCATGAATGGGGAATTTCCTAAGCAGGTAAATGCTACTAATATAGTACTTGTTCCTAAGGTGGAGGATCCACAATCACCCAGTGATTTTAGACCTATTGCTTGTTGTAATGTTATATACAAGACAATCTCTAAAATCCTTAGTAATAAACTCAAGAAGATACTTCCTACCATAGTAGACCTCAATCAAGGTGCATTTGTGGAAGGGAGATTAATGATACACAATGTCTTATTATGCCAAGAACTTGCTAAGGGTTATAATAGGAAGACCATCTCACCAAGATGCTTGATGAAGATTGACCTTAAAAAAGCTTATGATTCTATTAGCTGGAGGGCCATCACAGGCATTATGGAGGCATTGAGATTCCCTAGACAGTATATTGAGTGGGTTGATTACTGCATCTCCAGTACAGCTTTCTCCTTACTGCTAAATGGTGAAAGCTTTGGATATTTTAAAGGAGGCAAAGGTATAAGACAGGGGGATCCTAGATCCCCTCTTCTATTCACATTGGTCATGGAGTACCTGACTAGAACACTGAAGTATTATGCTGAGAAAAGCAAATTCCAGTACCATCCTATGTGTAAAGGGTTGAATATCATCAACTTGGCGTTTGTTGATGATCTCATTATAGCTTGCAAAGCTGATAGGGCATCTGTTAAAACAATCATTCAATGTCTAGCCCATTTTAAATCAGTAACTGGCCTGGAAGTAAACTATTCTAAATCTCAGATGGTTATGGGAGGTGTGAATGACCATGAGGCTGAGGAATTATTGAAGGAAGCTAAAATGAGCAGAGGAAAGCTCCCATTTAAATATCTTGGGGGACCTATTACAGCAAGCAGAATATCAGAGAGGGATTGTGAAGCTCTGGTCCAGAAACTAACAACACAAATAACAGTTTGGGCATCTAAACACCTATCTTATGCGGCTGATTAATTCAGTACTGATGGGGGTTATTTCCTTCTGGTGCAAACTTTTCATTATACCTACAATGGTAATGAAAAAAATTCAGAGTATATGTAGAAATTTCCTTTGGAGCTCAAAAGCAGACTATGAAAAAGTCCCATTAGTAGCCTGGGAAGATGTTTGTAAACCTAAGAAGGAAGGAGGACTGGGGATCAAGAACTTGGTGAACTGGAATAAAGCATGTGGCCAGGGACTCCTATGGGACATAACACAAAAGAAAGACATTCTCTGGGTCAAATGGATCCATAACAAATATCTTAAAAGAAATTCAATATGGGACATCTCACCCAAATCTGGAATGTGTTTCTACCTGAGGAAAATTTTACTCAATAGAGATAGTTTTGCTGGGATGAACAGCCTAGAGAGTTATGAAGTTCAGAAAGGGTATGATTGGTTACAGGGTGAAGGCACAGAGTTCCAAGCATATCCCATAGTCTGGAATAAACTGACTATGCCTAAACACCAATTTCTGATGTGGCTTGCTTGGAGAAATAGAATCAGCACTAAGGTCAGGCTGAAGAGATTCATGGAGATAGACACTGTTATGCCACAAGGGGGATGAAGATAAAGAACACATGTTTTATAAATGTGATTATACTAAAGAAATAATGGATGACATTGGCCACTGGTTAAAGTTTAGATGGAAGGCTGCCAGTGATGGGGAACTGCAAGAAGAATTCAAAAGAGTTAAAGGGAGGAGAAGGAGACAGACTATTATGGCTGGATTTGCTGCCATCTTTTATGCAGTTTGGAGAGCACGAAATCTCAAGATCCATCAACAAAGAAGTGTTGCTGCTGGGGAAAGCAAGGAATGGATCAAAACTCATCTGAAATCCTTTATTAATTTTAAGCTCAGGAGAATGTATTTGTGTTAGATTTTGTATGTTTTGGTGGTTTTATTCTCAACTTGTTGATGTACTGATGAAGTGTGTTTGAGGTGAATAAAGTTGTGCTTTTGTTCAAAAAAAAAAAATAATTCTTCTCAAATCTTGAAGCAGATACAAATAACTGACCACTTGAAAAAGATCACAAGTAAAAGACGAAAATAACTAACCACTTCAAATCCTGATAGTCACTTGGTATACAATTAAATGATCACTTGAAATATGATAGAACCCAAGAGTGACAGAGAAAACAATTGAAGGGTAGTCTTTATGAAATTATGAAATCAAGATCTAAATTCATAAAATAATACAGATGAAGGGAAATCTTTATCAGAATATGAGCAAGAATCTTAAACTCATATACATAATAAAGCCAAGGAGAATCTCCAATAATAAATATTGAATTACTTTCTGGATAACATCTACAAATAATGAACCTCAATATTTATAGAAGCAAAATAACTACAAATCCCTAGAATTTAGGCCCCCTACTCTTGTGGGATTTAACTGGGTTGTTGTTGTTGTACCACATTACATAGTAACTATTCCTAGACTTTAGGCTCACTGACACATCACTTAGCAACTACTCCTAGAATTTAGGCCTCTTACACATTATTTACTACTTAGTAACTAACATATGTATATAATAAAACATTTCACCTGATAAACAAATGACCCTAACTGACTGCATTATAGTCTATAGATATTACGGAGTAATAACATAACAGGATTAACAGCATATGTGGCACTCTATCGAAAAAGATAGGAATAAAATTAAATTTGAAGACAGCTCTATGCATTTAAGTCATGATAAATTTGGGTTGATCACAAACAAGAAAATTTGGTCTTTTGTTTTATTTTCCCTTTAACTGCTTATCCTTATGTTCTCTCATCTAAGAGTATCCTGATCTAGAAGCTGAGAAGGAGCTTCTCTTTGTGAGAGAAATCGGCAGCAGTTGCCATCCCCTTTGCTTCATTCAATTATTAGGTTAATGTAGGTACATTACCACATGGAATATGGACATCCACCATAAGAAAAACACCTTAAGAGGTAGTGAGGTG
Organism: Cuscuta campestris; assembly: GCA_900332095.2. Classification (NCBI taxonomy): domain Eukaryota; kingdom Viridiplantae; phylum Streptophyta; class Magnoliopsida; order Solanales; family Convolvulaceae; genus Cuscuta; species Cuscuta campestris. Next base: position 1,926,227 of record OOIL02002239.1, read on the forward strand.
GATTCTTATAACATACAAATAAGCCTACACTCAGACAACGTGATTGAGGATAGCCAATTAGACGCATCTTTAGGTCCTTACTACTAATTACAACAAGTATCTGCATTCAGCACAAACAAAAAAGGCAGAGAAAAAACCCTTGCTCTCTTGACTCTTCCTTGAGACTAGTCCAACTACCTTAACCAACTATTGATTCACAATACTGTATCCAATTTCTCAATGCTGTATACAAGTAGCAAAGATCAAAAGTCAATCTTCTACGAGTTATCAATTTAAAAATTCATCAGAAATTTGATTTTTGCCCAAATATTGAGTTCTTTAGGTCAATTCATGTTCAATATTTGCCAGGGTATTCAGAATAAACCTTTAAAAATTCAGAATAACTCAATTCAGTTCTTTAAAAATAAATCTCTACCGAATTATGTACAAACCATAGAAAACGAAACAAGCAGTGCCTTTTATGATTCTCTGTAACTACTTAGCAATTTCCAAACTAATTTTCACTGTTCAATTACTATACCTAAAACCATGAAGCTGAAAGTATCAATGGTACAATTGCAAAATCACAGAGAAGGAAAGAAAGAGGAACTGACATTGTTCAGGACCAGGGCCACCGTCGGAGACAAGAGAATCGAAGGGAGCAGACAAACGAGCATTGCGTTTGGCCTCAGCAGCCTCTTCGCGGAAGCCGCGGCCCTTTGTTTTCTTTGGTGCAGAGGAGTCGCCAATAGTGGACTTGATCCTGGGAATTGGACCCCTGGGGGAAGCATCAGCATCTTCGTCCATCAGATCGTCGTCCTCGGGCTCAAAGTCCAGCGCCTCTACCTCTACGTTAGCCATTGCTATGCTGTGATTCCAAGCAACAAGTATATATAATGTCTATTTCGATTTATGAGTAATATACACGCAAATCCTGCAAAAACAAATCATTATAAATTTAAGAATAAAAATGCTTGTATCCCACTTGTTTTACCTCAATTGTACCCGAAAGATTTGCACGACACTTTAAACTTACACTGGCACAAAATGTCAGTGCAAAATTTTTGATTGCACTTAGTGTGAGCCATTAAAGTACCAGTGCAAATCTTTGGGCTACAATAAATGTGGTACACCTAGCATGTTTTGTGTCCAAACATTATGCTACTTACTTTCTGAGATGAAAAATTGAAATAGCATTTCAAAAAATAAAACCCCTAACATCCAAAAACACAACTATACAGAAATTCTAAGACTCGAGTGGTACAACATTCTAAAAGCCATAAACATGAGATTAATTCTAAAGCATCCGAACACGAAATAAAAATGCTGACCACCAATGCAGCAGATGAATAATTTCAAGTCAACATTAATAAGACAACACGTTCTGAAAGCCATTATATCAAAGTTAAAGCGTCCATACAGTGAAAATGCAGAGTACTGAGAAAACAGATGAAGAATCTCTACTCAATGATTCTCAGAAGAAGACACGGTAGAACAAGTTACTTGAGCCGCTGGTGCCGCGCGTCGCGAACCTTACCTGATCGAATCGGAAAAGCAAGCAAATCGGGTTCAGTCGACAATCTAAACGATGAAGAAGCGCGCGAATCTAGAAACGCACGAATTTATTATCTAGCAGATGGATACATAGAGCATATACACATACGATTAGGTGTTAGAGGTGAAGATGAATTACAGAGGGCTACGGAGAGGGTGAGCTCCCCCCGGTCGAGACGAAGTAGAGGAGATGGGAAGGGCAGTAGCGAGCAGCGAGTAGGGTTTGTGTTGGGGAAAAAAGGAGTTTGGTCCTAGATAACATAATTATTATTAGGCACCGTTTGGTACAAGGAATTCAAACTATGGAATTGGAATTGAGGACTTCAATTCCAATTCAAGTGTTTGGTATCATAAAAATTATATAGATTTGAAATTGGTAGTGCAAAAAATGAATTGGAATTGATGGATTCAATCCAATGGAATTTCAATTCCAATCTAATTCCAATTCCATCAATTCTGTATACCAAACGGACCCTTAAAAAAAATTTAGGAAGCACTTAGGCCCCATTCCGTTCAACTTATTTTTTCTGCTTTTTTCTTAATCTTATTAAAATCAGATCAGATCAGAACCAATCAGATCAGATCAGAACCAATCAGATCAGATCTGATCTAATCAGATCAGATCAGATCTAATCAGATCAGATCAGATCCAATCAGATCAGACCAGACCAGATCAGATTCAAATAAGAATTATTATTATTATTATTATTATTATTATTATTATTATTATTACTACTACTACTACTACTACTATTATCATTATCAATATCTTTATTACTCCTTACTTTTTAAATTTCATATTTTTTAGTTGTTTCACTTGATACGGTTCTTTTAAAAAATAAATTTAATTCTATTTAAAAAATATAAGAAGAAAGAACATGAAACTTTTTGTGTGATTATAATTTATGTAGACTAAAATAAATGATATGAAGCACAATTGTTTTCTTAAAAATGAAAAATAATAAACTTTAGAAACAAGCTAAATAGAAACTCGAGAAACTAATCTTTAATTATTAATGAAAAATGTATTATTTCTTTGCTTAACATTGATAATATAAGGATGTGATCTTTTAATAAAAATATTAATGATTATTAATAACATTGATTATCTATATTAAATAACATTTTAGTGCATATATAAATTAAATAATTATTCTAATGTTTATATAAACTAATTATTAAAATATTAAATCAATATTATTCATTAAAAAA